>VXBT01003539.1:155136-254623 GCA_013400235.1 Oriolus oriolus | reverse complement strand
GCTAAAACCTAAGGCATCAGAAGAGGGCTGGATGAGGAGCAGACCTGCTAAAATGGCCTGGGGTATTTCAGTCAACACTAGGTCAAGCATAAGCCAACTCTGTTCTGTCGCTATCAATGCAGGAAACTGGTGTTGGGCTGCATCAGGTGGAGCTTTCCTCTTCGCCGTGGAGACTGCAATTGAAATATTATTTCCTTTTTTCAGCCTCCCTGTTAAAAAATGATGCTGAGGAACTGGAGAAGGTGCAGTAGGTTGCTGTCAGGATGTCTGTGGCCTAGAGTTGCTCCTCAGAAACTGTGTGCTAAAACAGCTGGACTTGGTGAGAAGACTAAGGTTAATTTGCTAATGGCCTAGCACTGCATGGAGGAGCTAAAAGTCAATGGAAACAACCTCTTCCCAGCAATGGCAGAAATGTATAAAATAAAGGTAAACGGCCAAGACCTTCAGCTTGAGAGGTCCAAATGACGCGACAGGAAAAATTTCTTCATGAGGAGACTAGCACAGGCCTGGAATGAGTTAATTTTGGAGATGATGATGACTTTTGAAGGATTTTCTTACTTGGCTAGAGAAAATCATTGCTAAAATATGTTGAGAGACATGCTCTGAAGTGGTTGAGGTAGACAGCCTGCAGAGGTCCATAACAATCAACACTTCTATGGCCGTGCCATCAGCTGCTGGTGGTCTGTCTGCAGCTCTTGTCAAGGACACAGGGCTGGCTTAACCCCGTTCTCCTCCCTCTTTTCCAGCTGAAAGAACTGTCATAACAGACAACTCTTCTTTCATCTCTCAAGACTGATGTAATTTTTCCAACACTAACACCAACCTACTTTGGGAGCATGTGAGGCAACACTTAGAGAGTGCCTCAAAGCAATCCTTGAAAAGCTCCCAGTCAGCAAAACAACTGCGCATCTATTTCTGCTACCTTCATTAATATGCTCTAGATTTAGTGAATTCTTGCTGATTTTAACAGGAGTGTTCATCGTAGATCTAGGGTAATAAGAAGACCTTAATATAGACGGCCTCTATTTCCACCTACAGCAAGAGTGAATGAAAGTTTTCACATATATAACATTTAAATGTCATAGTAAAGACTGCTTCTGAAACACTTATATTAGAATAGAATTTGAAAGCATCTTTAGTTCTGTTTAGCTTTAATTTTTCCATTTCCCTGGGGGATTATTAATAGTCATAAAAATGTTCGAGAAAAACTTTGTTTCTTTTAAAGTTTCAGACTTCTCGAGTGTGCTTTTTGGGCACTTGGCTAGGGAACAAGTTTCCATGATGGGAAAGCAAAGGGGGATTAATACACACTGAGGAGAAATTTTCACTTCAAAATATAAAATAATTTATATTTTTGAAGATTTCATTTATTTCTCTTAGGGCTGACATCAAAATAGAGGATTGAACTTAACACAGACGTTTCAGTTGATCCATCATGAAGTATTCTTTGTGGATGGAAATGTTACACAGTGTCTCTTGTTACTGACATGAGACGAGGATGTCATTCAATTTGAAAGTTATCATCACACAAGAAAATCTTACTTCATTCCACTTCAAAATTTCAAGCTCATGCTTGAAATCATGAAGAAGGCAAAATTTACGCACAGCAATACATAACTGCTATTTTTTAGGAAATAGAAGGGATTTACCATAAGCTTTTTTTTTCCTGTATTATTTTCTATTTTTCATTATGTGGGTTCTTTTCATAAGTATCTGACCAGAAGTGGAAATATACAGTGTAAGAAATACCAATACTCCTTTTTCTTTCTGTTTTCAGAACTGACCTTGCTCCTTTGAGGTTTGAGAAACTGACAGCCCTATGTCCTGTCAGCCATGTGTCTGCAAGATTTTACCATACAGTGCTCCAAAACAAAATGGGGAAAAAAAAAATCCAGTTAGTCACTGTGCTCAAGCTGAGAAATACACCTCTGCTGTGGTTCAACCCCAGCCAGACACCATGCCCTACACAGCTGCTTGCTCATTCTCTTACCAGCAGGTCCAGAGAGAGGATAGGAAAAGGTAGAAAACACATGGATTGAGATAAAGATAGTTTAATAGTGAAAGCAAAAGGTATGCACACAAGGAAAGCAAAACAAAGAATAAATTCACTGCTTCCCATGGGCAGGCTGGTGCTCAGCCATCTCCAGGAGAGCAGGGCCCCATCGTGCATATCAGTGACTTGGGAAGACAAACTCCATCACTCTAAACGTCCCCCCCTTCCTCCTTCTTCCCCCCCAGCTTTATATATTGAGCATGATGTCATATGGCCTGGAATACCCCTTTGGTCAGTTGGGGTCACCTGTCCAGGCTGTGTCTCCTCCCAGTCTCCCATTCACCCCGACTTCCTCACCAGTGTGGCAGTATGGAAAGCAGAAGAGGCCTTGGCTCTGTGCAAGCCCTGCTTGGCAATAACAAACACATCTCTATACTATCAGCTCCATGCCCAGCACAAATCCAAAACATAACTCAAATTTACATTTAAAATCAGTTAACCTTAGTTTCATGACAAATGTAGGGGATTTTTCCACAAAAATAAAGGTAATTTTAATGAACTAGACTTCAGCTCAGCTGGTACAGTTCCTCAGTTATTGAAAGTTTGAACACTGTGTTCTATTCTTTTCCTACTCTCCTTGAAAAAATTATATGATTGTAAAACACTATGCTTTTTCATTAAATATATCCTGAAAAGGGAAAGCAGGACCTCGTAGTGTGCTGATGGAGCAATTTGCCTTTTTTTTTAATTCCACTTGCTTCCATGAAAGTGGAATTATACTTTCCTATTAAAAAAGTCTAAATAATTACTTTGTCCCACTTTCAAAAGATATAATGAAGTCAAAGAATTACAGCCACAAAGCATTCCTTTGCCCTCTGTAGCATCCCTCCGTTCACTACAGCAAGTATCAAATGGACCCACAGTGTCTGATGTTCAGCGTTTGCTGTGGGTAGGGGAATTCAGAGCAGGAAGCTTTTCCTGTAACCATGCAGAAGCAGGGAGGAACATCTAATCCAGCATTATTTCAGTTCTGCAACTACCTTCTGCTGAGCTTCATGTCTGTATGATGAAGGTATTTTAATCTGTTTTTTATCACTTTGTTTCTTGCTTTATTTTAAGCTATTTAAGAGAAAACTCTTTGAAGTAATAAAGGCCAGCTGCTATTAGTACCATTTACTTGTTAGAACAGTATTTCAAATGCGTGTTGTATTCCTTTATCTGTGATCACAATACTTTGTGGACTCTCAGTTGCTGCAGCACCAGTCTGTAATTATGATGTTCAATCAATATTATGGATTTAAAAAAGAAGTAGCTTTTCTTCTGTTCCTTATCTTGTAATCAGAGTAATGTTCAGTTTGTATATACAGACGTGCTCGTGGCATTTGTGAGGCTTTTCTTCTTCCTTTCAGTACTGCATGCCAGATCATCACAGGATCATTCCAATTTCATTCAAGGTGCAAAAATGCCTACCTCATTAGGAAAAAAAAAATCCCAATCAAAAAACCCAACATCAATAACCAAAAAAGCCCCAAACTATCAAACAGAACACCCAATGACCTGAGTCAACAGAAAAAGCAGTATATATCAAAGCTCAGCTGGGAACAGCACAAAACAGCCTCAGCCCCTGTGATACTTTGGGGGCAGATGTCCTGAAGAGTGCAGACTTCAGGGATCAAGGGGTAAAATATATACCTGCTCTTTGCTGTATTCATCTCACTACTCTGAGAAAGTATATCTTGTTCCAGAGCAGATTTGTATCTCCCCATGGGTGAAACAGTCATATTACACCTCAGAAAGCCATGGTCCTCCTTTCTTCTCTCCCACAGGTCCCTCAGCTCACCCTGCTCCTGTTGTAAGTCTTATACCAGTGAAGGTGTTGTCCAGATCTAGAGATTGCTTCCCCCAGTTTCTTTATGCAGAAGTTGTATTTACCATATATATCCAGCTCAACATGAGAGCAGGCTGTACCTAATCAGAGGGGCCACCACTGTAACCAGGAAGGGAAGGCAAAAGCTTCTACCTTCACTTGGGTAGGAAAGAAGTAGTTCAGTGGGCAGTGGACTGAGACTCTGTCCCTTCTGCCCAGCTAGGTGACAGATTCCTTTTGTCTCCACAGTAAATTCATACGTTAAACTATCCATTGTGAAATGGTACTTGAGATTCTAGTATAACACCTGTTATTCTGTAATTGATTCATAGGTAGCACACCATAGTTAGGAAAATCAGGAAAGGGAGGTGATTCTAGAAGGAAACAACACAGGACAAGGATCAGGAGTTGTGCACCAAAGACTGGATTCAGCCAAGAGTTTAGATCAGTCTGACTAAAGATCAAATTAAATATGGCTTTATGAAAAGGTTGAAGAAACTTTTTGTCATCAATTATATAATGCTCCTCTGTCATACAGATTCTTGCTGGCTAAACGTTACTAGGATGGCACTTATTTCTTTATCCTTGTAATCATCTGTGTGCTCATAAATCCAGAATGGTGCCGTAAAGGAAGGGTTTTAATACTGAGGCAAACACAATTGGATGTGAAGATTATGAAGCAAAGTTCCCACATACATGGGTTACACTTTCTCCTGGAACAGAAGGTAGCTACTTTTGAAACCCGGAAATAACCAGGCACACTACTGTAGCTTGGAGTTTTGAAGTAATGAGGAAAATCTGAAATACTGCCCCTAACTAAAGGCTAATACGGGACTCTTCACATAAATGGGACTTTTGTGTAGGCAGTTTAATGGCTAGAATATTTAAGGGTTGGAATAAAAAGAAACCAGAGTAAGAGAGTCAGATTTATTTTAGAAACAGGGGTAAGTATAAAAATGGATATAGGCAGATGGAAGTCTGAAAATCTCTCTAGGGAAAGGGTAATACTGTTAAGATAAATATTCTAAACTATTCTATATTTTTAGCTCCTTTGTGGTATATGCATCATATGGCTTCCAGTAAAGTGGTGCTGTTGGTTTACTCTCAAACTTAAGTTCTTTTAAAAGAGATTTCAAGATACAACATTACCAAAAGTATGTTCTATCTCAGAAAATGAATAGGGACTTCTTCATTTGTATTGAAATGATTCCTTGCAGTGTTTGCAATCCAGGGAGGACAGCAAAATGACAGAATAAAAACGACAGGTAAAATAACCGAAGACCTAAGTAAAAGAAAAATAAGTGGATTTTTTTTTCTATTCTCTTCACTAATGTGAGGCATTTAACCATTAAAAATAATTAGCAAGTAGAAAGGGTAATCAAGAGCAATGGTGCAAGGCAGTATTAAAATTTGTTGATATTGTTGAGTAAGTTTTAGTAAAGCTGTTAAGAACTTCTCCATTTTTATATTCAGCTACTCTAGGCATTGTCTGTAAGAATGCAAAAGCCTTTCAAAAAGAGAAAGATTCCTAACTGTTTGGGAGGTGATGGGAGGTGCAGCTCCTAACGGAAAGCTGGGAGACAACAGGTCTGCAGAAATGCCTGAAAGGTGACTCTTGACAAAATCTAGTCCTTGTTTTTCAGAGGCACCAAATTCTTGCCTCACCCTATCCCACTTCGTGTTTCTCCATTGGAGCTTTTAGCAGGTTCCCCGAATGTTGCATCTGGCCCTGCTGAGAACAACTAATGCAGGCAGAGCCTCTGGCATGCCCTTGTGAGCATAGTTTGTCTGTAATCTGTGCAAGCAGGTTTTCCTTCTTTTCCTGATTCTTTGTGGGGGGGAATAGGCAATGGATTGACTCCTTTAACTCAAGAAGCCTAACAAGTGTTTGGTAAAACTCTGACAACTGATATCCCCGACATTCCCAACATGGCCTTACTCAAGCCAGAGTTTTTGGATTCTGGTCTGGAATTCCAAAGATCTTTGTCTTTTCCTAATGTGCTTCTAGTGAGCAGAGCTTCTGTTCAAAGTCATTCCAAATGTAGAGATGTGCCTAAAGGTAAATTTGGCCTTAAATGCTTTCCTGTCTGGGGAAGGCAAATAGAAGCAGCATAGCAATGCAAAGGCTTCTCTGATGAAGTCAAAGCACACAGGAAACAATGATTTTGATTTCTAATAATGGAGTCCACATATTCCTTCAGCTGTGTTTGTGAGGAATTACTCCTGATTTACACCTGTGAATAATAATGTCAAAGCACATTCCGAATCAGGTATACAAGCTGTGGACCCACTCCACCACCGCATTTTGACATCTGTATCTACCTACACCAAGAGACTAAGGTGAGTACAACGATCAAATGCACTAATTAAGCTCTGGGATGCTGACTTTGCTTTCCCCCCCTTCATTTGTGGTTTTCTTAGAGAAAAAAAGACTGATGAAAGTTTGAGCAATCATCCAGCTCCTTAAAGTCTGAAGGGATTCAGAAGAGAAGATCTTGGTTTGGTCTGCCTATATTTTGAGTTTTAGTTTTGTTTTGCTCATAATATGTGAAAATAAGTTTTTGAACAGCCAAATACAGATTTTTTCCACTATTTCCAATGTTTTCCATATCCTTTCTACCCCATTCATCTTTCCCAGTCAGAGAAATAACCCGCTATCACTGATCTTGTATTTTAAAATTGGGTTATAGTTTAGAGTCCGGTTTTATATACTACTACTTTTTACATCTTTGATAATGCAATTCTTTCCACCTTCTCATTAACTCCAGAGCTGAGTGAACCATGCAGCAAATAGAATTGTGATCACCCAAATATGTTCCTGCCTGTCTGGAGAAATAGTTATCATAAGCACCCACTGAAAAATCACACTTCATTAAGTACATGTATAATGCACTAAAGAAGATTATATAAACATGCACATTTAGTAAGGGACTTAAAATTCCTCAGAGGAAATGCCTACAGAGACAGCCAAAATCATCATCTTCTTCACAATAAAATTGTGCCTAAAACTGGCAGCAGCGTGTTAATCAAAAACCACGTGCTGCACAGGGCAAAAAGCGCATCAAGTCTGTATTACCCAAATCACCACAGGATAAAATGCAGTTAATTGCCTATTCTGTCCTTTGCTAAACATACTTCTCTCGCCCTCCAGGGTGGAACTTGCCCTTGTCCTGTCAGTCAGAGCTTTACAAAAGCATCGTGCTTGCACCTTAGATTTCAGCAAGACAAGCTTGGACTGAACCTGCTGACCAAACATTTATGCCCAAGGTAAAGAAAAACAAGCAGATTTCATATTCACAAAGCCACTGTCCAAAGGTGTTCAGATCTTTCTATTGCTCCTAATTTCCTGCTGAAGAAAAGCATTTCATTGAACCCTAAGGAAAACATAAGGTGTATTTTTTCTGAGATATCACTAGGATAAATATGATTAAATTATTTATCTGGCCACCAGAATTTAAGACATAAATCATGAGATAGCTTGGTTGACTTGTGATTAGCAAAGTATTATAAATATATTTACTTATACATATTTGTATCACTAAGAAATGTGCATGCCTTTGGGAGAGAAATAATTCTTGAATTTAGTTACTCTTATTTATACTAATATATGCAGATTTAAAGAGTTTATGTGGAATTTAAAGATAAATTGCATCAGGTACTCCAGATGCTGGAAATAACTTACTTTGCCTGTCTTGCAGCATTACTATTTGTTTGTCATTTCAAAGTTCACAAGGTAATGGCTTTATTATCCGTTCATCTAATTTCACAGAGAAATGACAACTCCTAGCTGCTGAGGTCATGGCCCATCAAAAATTATACTGTCTCTAATTTTATATCCGATCTCTGGTAGATCTTAATTTGCTTATCTCAGTTCTCATGTATAGACTAAATTGCTGAATTCTATTAAAATCTCTACCAGCTGTCCAAGATTTAAGACTGAACTGCTGAATTGAGACTTATTGAATTAAGATATTATTGCCAATGTGAGCCCGTAAAACAATGATTAAAATATACAAGATTAATGTGCTTTTTAGCTTCCTGTATACCACTTGAATTCATCCTGAATGTGGCTTTGTACACCGTACATATGATATCCTATCACTCGAGTTAGTATGGCAAAATCATATCTCTAGATTTTTTACCTTTATACAGTTGCTGACCTTAGCTGCAAGAGCTGAGAGAAACAGATGTAATACTAAAATTATTGTGCAAATTTTCGTATGTGGGTAGTGCAGTATTTTTCAAGTTGTATTTTCCTGCATAATGCTTCAAACTGAACCTTCTGAAATGTTATTCTGCAGCATGTACTGAAGACCATCCCCTCTGAAGAGTTATATTTAGTACAGTATTTAGCTTCCCACCCTAATTTCCAAGTGTGCTCATGTTCCCTACACGAAGAGAATGGGAGATACTCTGGTGACTGGTCAATCTCGGATCCACATCTTCCATTTTGGCCACTGCTGCCACATTTCTGTTACTAGACGAGAGAAGGAGCTTGCACAAGCAGTAAATGCAGTATTTAATAAAACTGAGTTGACTATTCATTGCTTGGGTCTGGCAGATCATGGGGAAATGTGACATCTTCACATCTCTCTTCATCCTCCTGCATCCTTGCTGAGTGCAGCTGTGGACCTTGAGGAGATTCCACTTGAATAGGTAACTTCCCAGAAGTATTATCTCACTCTGCTATCTTATTGCACTGCTAAGAGCTATTTATCTACTTCTCTTTGCACAAAATTCTAGTTTCTGACAGCAGCTGCATTTCCACCACTGCTGGGTTACCCTCAGTTAAGAGGACTCTCAGCACAAGTTAAGAGGCAGTGATAGTTGTTGAATCTTCTTTACAACCCACAAACCTCTAAATTTGCAAAGGAATGTGTTGCAGCTAGATTTGTGGTCTCAGTGCCTGTTGACCAGCACCTCTGCTTCACCACTTCATGACAGCAAAACTAAAGCTGAAGCACATGTCTGAAAGATCATTTCCACTCTGAAGAGCAGGTTCCCAAGGTGACATGCAGCCTTATTTTCTACTAGGGCACAAAGGTAGCCTCTAAATAAAAGATGTAATAGAGAAAACAGATTTTCAAAGTATGCCCAGAAAGACTGATTCCTCACTGGAAGAAAGATTTAACTTCTCATTACCATTTTTCCTACATGGCAGAAATACACTCAAAGTCAAAGAATTTTGTAGCATTTATCACCAAAGGGGAAAAAAAAGAGAAAAGACAAAATATGCTTACCAGCACCTCCCACAGTGCTGCTACCTGTGTATGCATGAAACTCAGGAGATGATTAATCACACGGCTCAAAGATCAGGTTATCATAAGCTGTTTTAGATATCCTTGGTACTTCATCATCAGCTTGGTACGGTTCAGCAGAGAGGGAAGTCGGCATCAGAAAACGCACCCTGAGGTCACTTGCCTCTCATTGCCAGAGGTAGAACTTTGATTGCTTTTGTTCTTCTAAGTCATTTGGTAGTTTGTTCAAAGCCTAGTAGTGTGTCAGTTTCTGTCTGTGACCTCACTCGTGTGTGTCTGCCTCAGAAGTACTCTGTTATGATGCTTCCCACTGGACTATTTTAAGAAAGTGAGGAGATCTTGCTACACCCTGACTTGGGTGACCAGGAGGGAAGGGAGGGAAAAATCATAGATCATTAAAATATACTGCATATTTATAGTCCAGCCTACTGTATTGCTTATGCCCTGCTGTGTTGTCCCTCCGACTCATATTGGGATGTTTGAAGTCCCCCATAAGGACTTGGGCTTGTGGATATGAAGCTACTGCTATTTGTCTATGGAGGGCTTCATCTGCTCTGTCTTCCTGGTCTATTGGCCTATAGCAGACCCCACTATGTCACCTGTCCCTGCCCTCCCTTCAGTCCTGACCCATAAGCTCTCAGTTGGCTCCTCATCCATCCCCAGGTGGAGCTCTATACACCCCAGATGGCCATCGACACTGACATAGAGGGTGAAAGCCCCTCCTCATCTCCCTTGACTGTCCTTCCTAAAGAGCCTGCATCCATCCCATGATGCCAGTAACATCACAGCCCTGCAGGCATGTGCATGTCTCTAACAGCTGTTCTTTATTTCCCACGCTGGGTGTGTTTTCTTTCATGAACACCAGCTTCCAGGGCAGCTAACAAGAGACTCATTCCATACGAGTATGTAATTAAAACTGAGTGTATATTGAGTGAGTGTGTATTGACCAGAAAATAATTTATTTTTTGCTTCAAAGTGACCATGAACAAGTAATCATTTCTATTAGCAGATTCCTTAATGGAAAGCACTTGCCAACTAGTTTGGACATACTATTTCTGACGTCAAACTGTTCCATTTTTTCTGCTTGCTGTTCATGGTTCATAACTAGTCCTAAGTTACCAGACAGTATTTGTACTTCCTGATTAAGTATATTTATATATTAATATTTTAAATATATTTAAACAAAAGATATTAAAAGATATAAAACAAAAGACAAAACAATAAATAGCAAATACTGAATTAATGAATAACAAACACAATATTTCTGGTAAGAACTGTTTGATGAAAAATCACCTACACTAAGGAATTGTGAATCATCCAGAACTCACGAGCACTTTCAAAAGTATCTGGCAATTGTTACAAACAACTAATAATACAGCTAAAACCACCTGCAGAATGAAGGAAGCCTATTTACTCATATTGTCTTGATGAACCTACATTAATCCAGTATTTATTGTCCCATAAGGATCTTCTTCCCCACTGCTATAGAAGTTTTGGAGTATCTTCTTTACTCTCATTCAGGCTCCAGACAATTACAAACAAATGTGATGTTATGCCTAGCATAACACAATTATTCAGAATCTGCTTTTACACATGAATAATATTTTACAGGGCTCCCCAGAAACATGCAATATCTTCATTGAGGTGTTGAGCCTGTTCAGCAGCTACCTCAGCAACCTGCTAGTTATGATTTAAGTCATGTGCTATTTACATCAAGGGCCTTGGAGGCCGATAAAAACACTTTTGATTGTTTTGGGAACTTAAAAGCATAGGCATACAAATTCAGTATGTGTTGTCTTCCCCCTACACCATTTTACAACATCTGGTTGTTATTTTGCTCTCACAGTTAATAGATTTTGAGAAAAGACTGCTCTTATAGAAACTTTTTTTTTTGCTTTCTCCAAAATTTTCCTTCTTTTGACAACATACATTTTTCTGCCCTGAAATTTTGCTTTGCAAAAAATCAATGAAATCAGTGGTCATAAGAATACAAAAAACTCTAAGAAAACCCACACTGAGTTAGATGAAAGGTCTAGGTAGCCTACCACCAGCCTCCAGTCACATGCTAATAACTCATGTCCAAGGAAGAATTAAGGGAGGCACATAGCAACAATGACGGAGCATCCTCCCCTAATCTCAGGTGCTAACTGCTTTAAGGGCTTCCTGAAGCGGAGATGGTGCCTTAAATATTTAATAGCCTTAATTAGTGTTTCATCCAGCAACATGGAGGACTTTACTGTCTATTGCAGTCTGTGGCAAGCTCAGCCATAGGCTTTGCCATGAGGCAAATCTCTGGTGTTAACCTGGTCCATGCTGATTTTATTTGATGCCCTGTAGTCCTTGTATACACAAACCTTTTATTCCTGTAAATATATATACATATATATACACATATATATATATAAACTGGTATCAGATGAAAATATATGTTGTCAGTGAGATCATCTCTGTACCCAAAGGCAAATAGGTTGGGCAGAGGTGATAGCAGGGCTCCAGCAGAGATCCTGCCTGCTGCTCTAACGTGAGGACTGTAACCATCACTTTTCAGCAGCACTCATGCCTATGGCCAAAGACAGTCTTCATAACATTGCCTGTCCCCTCAAAGCTACAGAATTCCAAACCTTGTTAAAATAACCTCATTCGTTTATCTGCTTAGGAGAAGGCCAGGTTATCTCAGGTCCTTTCAGGATGACTCTGGCTGCCTGGAAAAGCTCTGCAGAAGCACAGTGTGCTCCTTGCAGAAGAGGCAGAGCTGAGCCACCCGAGCCCACTTACATACGGGCACAGATCCATCTGTCAAACCCTCTGGGCAGCAAGGCTGAAGAAGACCAGATCCCACACTGCCATTACAGGTTAAAGCATCAGCTATGAAGTAGTCCAGATACTGAAAAGACTTTTCTAGGACTCTGCAACTGAGGAAGTGTAAGCTATGCACAGGGCTCTCATCTATCAGGGCCTGAATACATGCAAAATCTTCAGGTCTGAGTCAGCATACCCTTCCTATGTTTGAAGACTCCCAGCACATCCTCTGACAACATAAAGTATCAACTAAGGTTATTCACCTTCAGATCTGAGTGAAAAATTTCCAAAGGTAAACACTTTTGAAATTTAATCTCTCACAAAAAACTTCGAGCTGGCTGCAGCACATTCAGGATGCTGTCAATGGCCAGAGCCAAATATTCTACCATAGGAGAGCCAGTAACCATATGGTTAGGCTGCAGCAAAGGCCTCAGTATTTGCCCCAATTCTGAAATGGGGAGACTTTAACCAAAATTTCCTTAGCAGTCAGCATAATGCCTGCTCTGTGAACAGAAGCTCTGTTGCTGACAATTGCCTTTCATGAGATGCTGAGAAGATCTTGCTCAAAAGACAGCAAGTGGGTATAACTGAATAAAAAAACAAGGGAGTAACTTGCACTTGCATAAAGTCACTCAGGCTTATATGCTTTCCTTATTGCTAGGAAAAAACCCCAACCACTTTACTGTGTGTGTTTTAACCAGTTAGTTGTAAGACATCAAAAGAAGATACTCATAAATAAACACGTGCCAAACGTTATGTTGTATTTTAAATAAAGCACTTCCTACTATGTGTACATTGTGTAATATTGCAGAAGAGGTGTCAAGGGATGGAGAGCCTACCGAGCATCATTATGTCCCTGTGATAAGGATTCTCCTATTTAATTCCTCTAGGATCCTGCTGCTGGAAATATTGCTCTGATTGGGCCTGTTTACATGTTATCCATTTTCTGCAGATCCAAAGAGGAACACGTTTTGAAAGTGCATGATTAAAGCTATTTGCTTTAACTTAGATGTTGATTCTACTTGTGATGTATGGCCTGCCATAGTTCTAAGGTATTTCCTGCAGAGATAAATCTGCAGGAAATGAGTATTTTATCCAGTTTGCCATGGAGAGTTACAAATGCATAAAAAGCAATCTTTGCAGCTTAAACTATATGAACAGTGTGGCATTCTAATTCTATACAGTCATGTAGAATTTGTTTTTATGTAGATTAGACTTTCTCTTGTTAACTACCATCATATAAACGACATCATTAGTATTCTGAAAGATTGCCCTAATGAAACTATATCATATTGTGTTGCTTTTCCATGAGAAATCATGATAATTTTAGTTTCATACAGGAGTGCAACAGTTGCTGCCATGTTACTATACTTGAACCAAATTCTGCTGCTACCTTGCACTTGGAAACAGTTCCACTAGCCTGGCTGGAAATGGCAAAGAAAGGATTTTGCACTTGGACAAATACCACTTTGGTCAGAAGGAAAGAATACCTAAATCTTTTACTGACATTTCTGAAGCTAAAAGACACTTTAGTGCCCAGGCAAGTGATTCTGCCCTTTGGGGAAGGTGGAATCAGATAAATCAAATGAATAAATTCAGGAGCTCTTCTCAGGCAATTCACATTAGCAAGGCCTATCCCACTACAGGAAGCCAGAAAATCCTGCTCTAGGTCTGCACAGAACTAATTGGTTTGCAGCAAGTTGAATGCATTTCTCATTTTGAACAAATCTCTGAAGTCTCATAAATCTAGGTTTACCATGTTTATAAAGCTGCAGACCTCCCAATTTGTACTCTAATTATATTTTGTTATTGTTATTATCAGCTTATTCTTTCTATGAATGTTTTTGTATCACTTGAAATTGATGCTAATACTCCCTGACATACAGCCTGACATGTATTAAGAATGCAGAAAATGAAATGACAGAACTAATTAAAAAACCATCTGTTCAGTTAATTTAGAGGTGTGCCAAACAGTTCAAATGAGACTTGGTCAGCAGTAAATCACATCCACCTGTACCATTTGCTTAGCAGTTACTGTCCCTAGTCATGTAATTTCCTTAGAAACACTTCTACTATTCAGCCCTGAGACTGCACACTGAGCAGTGAGAGCATGAAATCACAGCTATTACTCTTGAACAGAAATAGTACACATGAAAACGTAGTATAAGGCTGCTAAATGAAAAAAAAGACATACAACAAAATGCTGTATATCATGTAGACTCACTCCATTAATTGTAATGACTGTGCCTCCAAGACACGGAACAATCACATCAGTATTACCTATAGAGATATTGCAACTCTCTATCCAGGAAAAATTTCCCCTTTAATGTCAATGGGCTGTACTTTTCTCTCCTGTAAGCCCATCAAAGTTAATAGAGTTGTACCAAGAATACATTTGGTCCCATCTGATTATGGCACACTGAACATGTTATCTTATAGCCTGGCTGCTGTGTTACTGCTTTACACACAGAAAACATAATAATTCAAAAAACATTCAGCTGGCAAGTTAGATCTTTTTTTCTTTCAAAAAGAAAGAAAAATAAGCATGTGTCAGTCTGATGAGCAGCAGTCTGTCACGTGGCAGAACTATATTATCACGGATTAGGTATATTTCCTCTGTACCAAAGAAATTTTGCTAGAATAAGAAAAGCAGCTATATGTAAAATAAGCTGCATGGCATTTTCTTCCTGCTCGTTCTGCAGTCAGCTTCCCTCCAGCATGTACCTCTTGGATTTGCATTCCAGACTCCCACGCACAGAGGGACTCCTTTAGCCAGACACTTTGACTTTTGAAAGCTTCAACCGGTGGGCAACTTGAAAGAGTTTAAAGCAGACAGCTTCAATGGGAGGCAAAACAGACAGCAGCTGCCTGCTTTTAGCATGACGCTAATAAAGAAGCCACTATTAAACAACAAAACAGCGGATTAAATTATATTAACTAATTATTTCTCACCAGAAAAACTTTTGCCATTTCCTGTGCTCAGCATGGTTTCAGATCAGTATTCTTATTATTGTTCTCCAGCTTCTAAATTTGGTTCACATAGTGTCATTTTGGTACGCTTGGGAATTTAAACATCTATAAACAAACGAATGGGCAAGTGCAAAAACTGCATAAAGCCAGGAAGGGGAGGCCCACCAGAACTGGGATATCAGTGTGCTGGGTTCCATGGACAGGGAACTTGCATAGTACCTCCCTAAACATGGGTATTAGGAGAGACTTCCATGGATGCACACCCACTCTTTTCTACATTGCTACAATCAGAAGAATGAGCATTGGGGAAGGACAGAGCTGGCTGAGGGCCACAGTATGAGTGTGGGCTGGCAGAATCCAGAAAGTGTGAAGGGAGGGATGGGAGAACCCTTTTACTGAGAGATCTGGGGGACTTTAATGACTTGGGGAATACATTGAGAGAAAAGTAGCCAAGAGAGATGAGCAAAAAAGGTTGGACAAACTAAAGTAGATAGAAGCATGGGAAGCAGGATGCTAGCAAGGACCCTGAGTGAGTGAAAAGTCACTTGCTGACAGTCCTTCTCCTGCAGTGAGAGTATTTCTCTCCTGTTTATTCCAAAGTCACTGAGGGGATCATATATTTCTAGCAACATTAAGCCCGCAAAAGTGTGATGCTCTATTCCATAAAGGTTTGTATTACGGAGAAGAGTGTTCATTCCAGAAGCATTCCCTGAACAAGGAAGCAACATGCCAGAAACCGTATAAATATATATACATAGGATACTGGTTATTGTATGTTCAAGTGATGTCTGGGATAGAAGGAAGTTGACTATGCACAGGGGTGTAAAAGATAGTCTAGTAGGAAATTCAGTATTGATCCCAGAATGCGGGATCTGATTAGCACTTTAGTTATTTTCTATTGTCAACAGAAATAATCATTTATCATCCTTTTCAGTGACAGCAATTCACTGAGAGACAAAAAAAAAATCTCACAACTGGTTTATGTCTCACTAGAACAAATCTGAACTCCAGCAAGCAGCTGCAGGGGCAAGGGGACATCACCGTTATTGACTAACAAAGGACAGGTTACTAAAACTCTAGGTTTCAAAAACTGTAATGGTCTGTCAGTCATCTGAAAAATAGCATCTCAGTTTGCTCTCTGTGTGTAATGTGACTTTTTGGATTGAAAGGGACAGATTTACTAGATACTGCTTCCTTTGGGACCATTATGTTGGACAGGCCTATGGGAATGATCTAAAGTTACAGCTGTACCTCTGGTGTTTCTGGTCCAAGCCATCGCTTCTACTATATAGTCAAGTATCCTTAGGATTTCCACAGCAAAGAACATAGGATTGGACCCTGAATAATCTTTTCTGGGCTTTCTCTGCATACTTTTGGGGCAGAGCTGACCCCAACCTGTTCTTAAACATCCACACCAAGACCCAGCTGCAAGAGCACTAGGCTGACCTGTGGGAGACTTCATTTGGAGCACAATCTTCACCCTAAGCACTGAAATTCAGAGAAGAGTTCTTTAAGCATAATGAAACAGGGAGAGCACAGAGTTTGCACTCTCAGCCCCCAGTGTGGAAGACTTCCATGTTCATGCACTATGTTAATGAGCTTGAGTGGAAAAGAGGAGGCTAATTTGGCTAGTGGGGTAGATCCAGTTGCCTGACATCTGACCAGTGAATTTGAGCTTTGCTCAAAACGGGAGAGACCAAGTCAGTCGGAGAGACCAAGTGACCAGGGTCTTGCTGGAGCACTGTAGCCAGATGATTGAGGTGTAAATAGATGTTTGTCTTAGATTCCCATCCCAAACAGAGGTTAAAAAGCAGGGCAGCACAGGAGATTGCTCTTCTGTCTTGTGGATGAAGACTTCACCTGGGAGTCCTTGCTGGGCTTTGTGCAAAGCTCATGTCAGCAGCTGGGCTCCTACTCAGACCTCACAGGTGCTTAGCAGGCTGGTTTGGGGATCTTCATGTGATTTTAACTACTGAAGTGTCTGGTGTTTATGTCCACCAGCAAATGTGGAGAAATATGGGTGCTTCAGGGATTAGGTTGATTCCAGGCCTTGGAGCTGCAGCTAGTGATAGCTACCAGCCTATCTGACTTTAAAGACTTGTTCAGACACAACTAGGATGGGGAGAATAATTTTATGTTTTAGAAAGTAAACTAATTATTAGAGGTGTGAGGGCAAAGTGAAAACTCCATCTACAGAAGAGATGATGGGACAGCTCAGTCAATATTTAAGTGACAATGATACCTTTCCCTGGTCTTAAAATTAAGAGCTAAACATGGTTAAGAGGGGAAAAGGGTTTTACCTTGGTATTTATTTAAGGATCCTCAGGTGCTCCGAAATGCACATCAAAATGCACCCCAAAATGCACACCCACACAATAGAACACGTACACAATTATAGGCCTTGCAAAATTAGCACATCTATCAAAGATTCCCCAGTGAGGGACTCCAGCGAGAACCCTCATCCAAGGAACTTTCCCCATGGATGGGCCTGTCTTTGTTTACAGGATGTGCTCTGGAGAGGACCTTGGTGTCTGGGGTTTCCAGAATGTTTGCTCTCTTGGCTTAATGGAATATTGGGTCTAAGGGAAGTTATCAAACTTAAAGAATTGTAACTATGTAGGTGAAAAGCACTAAGAATGCAAAAGAGTATATAAAAGGAGTATAAAAGAAAAAGCAAAAAAATCATCATGGCATCAACAATCACCGAGCTTTATTATGAGTTCAGTTATATTTCTGTGGTATCACCTTCAAAAAAAATTCTCCATCCCTAAAAAAATATAATCATTAAACAATATATATGCTACTTTCCCGTAACGATAGCATTTTTGTAATTTCTTATCAACTCTAGGAAAAGACTTGTGCTATGACAGATCTATAGTGTCTGTGTCCCCTGCAGAAAATCAACATGCCATTACAATTTGTGTTAATATTTGTTTCAATTCCCAAATATTTGCTGGTTTTTATTCTTTGAAAATCTGGGATAAATTAACTCTAATCAAATCAATAGCATGGGTGCTGAATTGTTTTGAAGCTTTCAGATCACTTCCATGATAACTCTCATAATCTAGAAATTCCCTGAAATACCACTGACAAAGTTGTGAAGCTGAAGGGCTGCACCCATAACAGCCCCAAGTTTCCATACTCCTTGGGCTCACAGCATTGTGCAGGGAATCAGTGTCTGATGGAACTTGAATGTTTCCCTCATAAGAGACTCTATTTAGTAAGCCTGCACTCCAGGAAAAAGTTATCAAGTATTTAGGTCCATCTTAGAGCATCCTCTGAGCTTATTTTCTGCCATCACAGTTAGGTCAAGGCTATCCACACCCATTGCCTCACATCTGATCTTAAATGCCATTTTCAAGCCAGGTTTGCATGCCAAGACCACTGAATTCTGACACTGTTTGAAACCCACTTAGAGAAGCCCCAAGACTGAAGAAGCTGGAACCACCACAATTTTAGCCTAAACAGTATTGCTAGATTTACAGTGGTTGTAAAACCATGAAACATTCTGAAAAGACAGGTTCAAGCCAGCTGAGTGAAGAATTCAGCTTGGGGATCATTTAGCATATTATTCCCTGAAAAATATTTCAAAATATTTTAATTATCCATGAAAAGTTATGTCCCCTAAATTGTTGGAAAGTACCTTGTGTTTTTGAAGCAGAGGTATATGGTATGCATATCTCTACTCTTTGTACATTGTTGACATTGCTTTACATTTCTACACCTCATGATGGACTGAAATCCAAGTTGCTCATTTTGTCTGTCAATATGTTTATACCATAAAGTTTAAAAAAAATGATGTTACTGTTATTAAATGTTAGATCCAACTTAACATTTACTCTCTGGAACATATTTATAGCAGCAAATAGGTTTTTTCTATTCATTTATGCAGCATTTTGCCTAATGAGCTAAAACTTACTGACTCATTTTATTTTACTGAACGAAGATATTCATATGCCACAAGACTTGTTTTGTTAAAAGGGTAAGCCTGGTAACCAAGATGCACTGAGCCAAGAACTAAAGGCTGTGCTTGTAGCAGTGTAATTTAGCATTTGGTCAATGGATATATGATCAAAGCAAGTTACCTATTGTGAAGACAGCAAAGAGTGGTGAGGCAGGAGAAAAACAGTGTTGCATATTTTAATGCATACCCTCTTAGATTTCTTTCCTGGCAGCTACATTCCTGACTGTAGCACATAGTGTATATTAAATTATAACCAGAAAGCTTTAACTTCCTGTTCTAAAATTCTCTCTCCAATTCTAAAAAAAAGCATAATGAAAAATTTAGAAGGACAAAGAAGGAAAAAAGTACCAAAAGACCAGAAAACATGTCATTCAGTGGAAGAATTCAATCAGTTTATACTATCAGAAAGTAACATGAGACATGGCTTCATAATGATCTTATCTCCTTTGCAGGGGAAAAAAAGGTTTAGGTGGTTGTTCTGCCAATACCTGGAAGATGATACTCAAAAAATTTGCATTTGAACTAAGATGTTTGAAAATTGGTCAACTATTGGAACAAGTTTCAAGGAGATGTGACTTCCCCCCCTTTCTTTTTATCACTGTCAGGCAGAATGTGGCTGCTCAGGAGAAGTGCCTGGAGATGCTCCGCAGTGCCTCCCACCCTCTGGAAACCACCCCCACACTATCTGCTGCTGCCCTAAAGCACACCTCAGCTCCCTGCTCCTGTGAGGCAGACTCACCTACAACAATTCCAAAGCATGGGTAGATCAAGTTCCAGCCTGCTGCTCAACAAAGCTAAGTAAATATCTTTCATCAAACAAGTCATGCAGCTCAGTACAGCAGAAGGAAACTAGACCAAATATAACACTGATATTCAGAGGTCAGATGGGTTTCCCATTAGCCTCAGTGCACAGCCACACCCCAGCTCCTTAACAGCAGTGTGCCCTCTGGTACAGACCAATAAATATGTCACCCATCTCTTCCATACAGGCTGCAAAACACTTGAGAAGCCTAAAAAAAGTATTTACAAGAAAGTGTTCTAATCCCAGTGTGGAGAAGTCAACCCTAAGAGCACAATGTCCTGATTATGATACAGAAACACTAAACATGCAGGGAGGATGAGCAAGCCAGTTCCTTGGGACTCATCTGCTGAGGCTTTTCCTCTGGGTAAGTTTCTGCCCAATTCTTTCTGTTCCATAGACTGTTTAAGTGGAAACTGGCTTATTTCCAGAACATGACTACAAATATAAATTTTATTTTATTTTTTATTTAAAGATGATGGAAGATTAAAAGTTTGAGAACACTGTGCCAGACCCATAAGGGATGGAAGTTTGCTATAACTGCTGACTCGGAGAGCTAAAATGTAGAGAAATTGAAGTCTAAATTGGGGGCTTTTTCAATTCACTATGATGTAAAAAAGGCAGTTCGTTTACTGTGCTAAGGATACATTCAGCTGTTTCTGCTGCAGTTTTGCGTCTTTGAAAAAGCCCAGAACAAACCTCAGTAACTGCAGACAGATACTATTTTGCATAACACCCTAACATTTGGGTTCCAGGATTTGATGTGTTGGAAGGGGAAGGAAAAAACCCCTTAAATCTTGCTTTCATCTGAGACTACTTTATGTTTAAGTTTGGGCAAGACACTTGAAACAAAAACATTGGTCCTAAGCTAGGCTCCCAGGCCTGTTATTCCTAAGTGGCACATTGTAATGCTTAAAGAGTTTGTGAGCTTCAGACAAAGTTTGTTTAAAGTATTCTGGGATCCTCAGTAAACTGACTCCAGGGAAGCATGCCCTATCACTCCTTACTCCCATTTTGGTAATTTTTAACCTTGCATTCATTTTACACTATTAAAAAATATATATCCCCAGTGCTCCTTTTGTTAAATATTACCACAGCTGAGTATTTCTTAGACAGATCACTGATCGTTTTACAATACTGAAAGAGTAACAATATCAAACTGTAGATCCAAATGATTTATCTATTTAAATAACAGACCATATTCGAACTTATTAAAGGGGCAGATTTGTTCATCCCCCTGTTTCATTGCTGTAAAAATATGTATTTCATTTTTGTCTTACTGGCTGTTTTCACAAAGAAGCAAGGAATTTTAACCAGGAATTCCCAAATATTAGACCAGTAGATTTCTGCATACTCTCAGAATATCCCACGGACCACTATGCAGCCTCATCATCTGAATTTTAATTTAGAAAAATAATTTTTTCTGTTCTGCATGGTTCCATAAGCCATAAGCTGCTACCTCAGCCTGCAGGCTCTGTTAGGGAGACAGTCCTATGAGTAAAATCAGTAGCATTACTATTTTTGAACAACTATCAGGGTTTTGTTCCAAAAAGGGAAGGAGAGAAGGTTCTCCCAGTACAGGGTGTTTCTTATTGGTTTGTTTCTTCCTCATATTGGTCCTTATGCTCCTTTCTTTGTGCCTCTCTCCCTTATTTTTTCTAGCCAGTAATAATGCGGAAATAGAAGCTATACAGCACTGATTCCCTGCTAAAAAGATTGGCCATGCAAAATCCTTGAGGTACTCTTCAGATACCTCCCCCACTCTTTTTCTCTTGCCAATTACGATGTACTTAAGATTAAAGTGTGATTTTTTTCTTTGAAGAAGAGATGAATGTGTTTTCCCACTTTACTAATTACAACATGATATATGAGGCAGAAAGCTTTGCAAGAGGTAGCACAGCATGCAAGCACAGATGAATAATAATTAGGCTCACATGTTTTAGAAATTAAGATTTTATTAGAAGGCTGTTATTTGAAAGTTTTAGTGCTCTGTGTAAGTGCAGTTACTATAAGTGTTGTTTTTTTTTTTTTTTAAATCCAATCAACCAAGTGCTGCTTATAATGTAGGGGCCTCTACTAACTCTCAGTAAATTCAAAGACTTCCACTGACTTCAAAGGGAGTTGAGTCAAGCCCTAGAAAAAGGATTTGTAAAAGTGATTAGTGTCAGGGCTTTGTTTTAGAGCTAAATTGTAACTAACCAGAAAAAATGTTTTTATTATAAAGATTTAATATACATCTGGGAATAAGAATTTCTCTCCCAGTTACTGTAAGACACCCAGCACTGAGGGAGAAAGGATGGTCCTATTGCTTTGTTACAACCCATGATTTCTTCATTGTTGAAAAGTTTGTGCTGACATTCAGCTATACAACAGCATAAAAGGGCAGTATTAGTGTTACCAAAGTGAACATCTCTGGGGACAAGCTGGGAGAGAAGCTCTGGAAAGATGACTAACAAGTTATGCAAACCCATCTTTTCCAGCAGGGTGTAAGACAACATGTATCCTTAGCTTCACTCATCTAACATTAAAAAAAAAAAAGAACACAAAAAACATTGCTGGCACCAAGTGAAACTCCTGTAATAAATCACCTTCATTCTTACAGATAGTATTTCCATGAATTATGAAGCTATTCAGCATGGCAGACACTTGATTACACCAAGCAGGAGCACTGCACCCTTGGTTTGGCTGTGCCAATCTGAATTGCCCCTCTGGCTTTAAGTGGCCAGTTCTCTGAATGCATTCTTTCACCCAGCTGGAGTTGGACATTCCTCAGTGACAAACAGAATCATCAGTGTGCCTATTTCAGGCACTGTATCTCTTGCCTTCCCCTTCAGTATTGTATAGGTCCAGCCAAAGCCTCAGTATTATTTATCCCATTATTATATCCCTTTACCCTGCCCACAGATCAGTGCTCACAGGGAAACATGCAGGTCTCCATAAAGCTCAGAGGGTCCACCAACTGTGAGTAGATTTGAGAACTGGGTATTCCAATATTTATTGCTTTAAGCCAAGCCTACCTTCTAGCATTACAGAAGCAGTTGCTTGGCAGTTTCTTAACCAATAGACATCCAGAAACATAGAAAATACTAAAAATGCCATTAAAAAAAAAATCTGAGCAACCAAGACAGTATTTGTGATTATGGGATCATGATAATAATCACCAGTTACGATTTATGGGTGTGATCAATGAAAACTTAAATTGCTAGTATGGGCATATTCAGTTTGCAACCTGCTGAGGAAACTCCTGCAAGCCTTTTATACCAACCCACCAAAAACCTAGAGAGGTCAGGCACCAGTATTGGTGTAACAGCAGCAGCAGCACAGAATTCAGAACGTTCTTTGCAGACCACAGCAAATCCTGGGATGAGACACGCAGTGTTACAGGCATACACCCTAAGACTGGGTTTGGGCACACAGTACCTTTCACCACTGCCCAGGTACAGCAGCTGGCAATATATGAAAAAGTGCAGCTTTAACAGTGAGCATTTCCAAGTGTTTAGGGCTTAAAGAACAAAAGAGTTCTGGAAATTAATAATAATACTAATTAAAAAAAAAAACAACCAAACAGCATAAGTTTAAGGTAAGTGCTTAATTTTCTATGTTCACATCCAAGTTCAAACTTTCTGAAATTCTGGTGGCATGTCATTCAGCTTAAAGACCCAAAAGTGAGGGCTCGGGGAGCTGAGCAGAGACCTGCAGCCACAGTGTGAGAGAAGCCGTACACATGTGAACACCAAGTAGTGAGCAGGGTGAAAGATCTGGGGTTGAACCCAAAAATGAAGGTGTTGCCCACAGCTTTGTATATGCTCTTGTTGTAAAACCAGGTCAGCATAGTAGTTCCCAAATGCATTTCTCCCTAAGAAGAGCTCCAGGAACAGCAATGACACTGACAAGTCTGCTGACATACAAGGGCTTTCTATTCCACCACCACCCCCCACTGCTTCACAAGGAGATGTTTAACTCCGTTGGCAGTCAAGGGCCTCTCTGTATCTGTTTGCAGCAGGTTATCTATTGATTTTAACTGCTTAAAGTTTAACAGAGCTTTAGTAAATTTCATATTGATCTATTAAACTTAATCATGATTGGTTTTATGGGCTCTGCTAAAACATATAGTGGCCAGGTGTCCCAGTCAATACCTATATACTGTTTTCAATTAACTCACTTCAATGGGGAAAAAAAAAGTCTATGGAACATATCACTGGATATTTATTTTGCTGGTCCATGTTTTGACTGCTTATGCAACTGACCAAATCAATTTTTAAAACAATGTAACACAGATGCAAACTATAATTGAAATTCAGGAGGAGTATTCTAGTATTAACTGCTTAAGGTTGCACTAAACATACAAATCAATGCAAACACCAATAATCTGTTTTAGTTCATTCTCAGTTTCATTTTCTCATAAGATTATGGTGTACACTTTTGTTTGCACTGCATTGTGGATGCTTCATAAAAAGAATTCTAAGCTTACCAAGAGGAATTAAAAGATGGTGTTACACAGTGCATCAGCTCTGCCAGTAACAGGAAAGAGAAGATTTTCTCAGTGTATAAAATGTATGCATGGCATGAGGGAAAGGAATCTTAATTTTAAAAGATTCAGTGCCAAAGTATTTTTTTTTAGATACCACGTTTCTTTGCTTGTTTTCATTGAAAATATTATTCTTTATTACAAAGATGGGAAAAAACATTTTCTCTCATTCAGGACCACACTAGTATTGTCAAAGATCTTTTCTGGGTTTATTTCAACCAGTGAAAGTTTTGCCTGCCAGTTTCACATCAAGCTTATCACAGCTGGTACAAATCATTCCTGTCCATCACAGCTGCAGTATACCTCTGTCATCCTCTGAAATTTAGAGAGAGTGCTTTAATCATTTTACTGGCTTGTGCTGGTGTTCTGACACTGCAGAACTATTAAAAAAAAAAAGGAAAAGTTCTAAAACTAGGTCAGATGTATTGTTGGCATAATAAAACAGTTTGTTTAAAACCTGGTTTTATTCTACATTGCAGTTTTGGAAAGTGCTAATGGTATATACTTCAAAATTCAATATTTAAAAAAAACCTCCTTCCTATTTTCCTCATTTCCTTCTTCCAGATTATACATGGTTTGAGTTCCATGATGCAAATTGCCATAGGCTGGTTCATAATTGGATACCAATTCTATTCAGAAGCATTACTTGGACTAGAGTAGTGAAGAAAATCTAACATAATCCTAACCTACATTTTAAAATAGCTAGTTTCCAGAAGAGTATTGTATTCACAGGTAAAGTGGGCAGTACATGTAATTGCTATTTATTTAAAACACAGTATATCTATTCAAGTTTTGAGAATGATATTTTTAACCACGTGACTAAAACAAATCCAATCTGAAACCTACAATGCATTTTACAAGGGAGGGAGATGTAAATTTGGTTTATAAGCCTTGAGGCAAACCTTGCCCCTGTTAAAACACAGAAACAGTGCATGTTTAAGTTACACGAAAAAGTTTGTGTTGCCAGCACAAGAAATAAACTATAATGGAGCATCCATTTCATCAGTAAGTCAAGGAAAGAAGGAAGTACAGAAGAGCCACAGAGCTGACAGGTAACTCTCTAAAACACTGGTTTAGTGGAGATTTGCCCCCACCCCCTCCCTTTTTTTTTTAAGAGATGAGTTCCTAGGTTTTGATTGCAAATACATCAGACATGTGTTCCAGTAAATCCATTTTGTTTAATTTCTATAGTAAGAAAATGGACAAAACAAGACTTAGAAGTCTTCTTATTTCTATAAAGGTAGTATTAGGCATTAAATCTCTGAGTTTTATTATATTTCCTGCACATTTTATGATATCTGATCCTCAGTTGGCTTTCTCAGGTGTTGTATGATATTTTTATGTTCATTTAATCAGAAGCTAAAGTGAACAAAATTATAGAAGTTGCATCCCTCCATGTTTCCTGTAGAGAGAAGTTGACCACACTGCACAGATCAGAAAGCCATAAAGTCAAACTAATAGAACAGCCATCATCATTCAAAGCTTGTGTCTATCAGGTTTTTTATTGATTTTCTTCTGGAAGTAAAAACTCAGTTCTCTGATTACCTTCTAAGGAGTTCAGAAAAAGATGTAGGTGTTTCTGTAACTTGAACACCACCCTCAAAATGACCTAAAAATGTGAAAGCTGCTTACCCGAAAAGGACTAAAGTTTTCCATGGAAGATCTAGGAAGCAATAAGATATCACTGCACTAATTCCTGTTGATGTAGCACAACTTGCTGATTTCGTGGTAATGGTTCTTTCCGTTTGATTTTCAGGACTTTATAAGTAAAACATTATTTTTTCTAAGTGTATGAAAAGAAGTTTTAAATTAGTATTCCTAAGTAAACAAACAAGCAGCAGGGAAATAAAAGGGACAAGTAAATTCTTCAAGAGGAAGAGAAAGCACAATAGAGTTGACTAATATGGGAAAAAGGACAAACTTCTTTATTTCGTAGAGTTCCACTCCAAAATTAGAAAGATATATCTGAATTTAGAAAACCCCTACAGGAGCCAAATAGGAAGGATGTGAACTGGCTGTGGTGGAAAGAGCATTGAATATTACAACCATGGCAGGTTATTTATGTCTTTCTCAAACACAAAACTTCCAAAGCTCATGATACTTGTGCATTGCTGTGTTTTTTTAAAGAAAACCAACCAAACAAGTAGCCACTCATGATAAACCTACCAAGATCACTGAAGTTCCCACAGGAAATACAGGAGAGGCTAAAGAAGTTTCCGAGGAAAGGGTCCAGAGAAATTTTAATCAGTGATTCCTTTGGCAAAAATCCAGTTCTAAACAAACCTTTTTGGATAAAGACAATCACAAGGCCACAATAAATATATGAGATAGAGGATGTGTAACTGATGACTCAGAAAAATTTTAAGCCAGGCTGAGACTAACTCACCTTACAAGGGGAAACCATACTGCAGGCACAAGAAAAATGACTGTCAGTTTTGGAAAAGGGCCTTTGAAGATTCATTGACAAGGTGTTGCAAATAAAACTGTTAAATTACCAGGCTTTCTCTTTTCACCTAGTCTTTTCATGGCTAGATAACTTGTGAATACAAATCAACAGATGTGCATTTCTTGATTAAAAAAAAAGTGACAATAAGCTTATGCTCTATTTTCCACCCCCTTTCACCTGTTCTGATCCCATCATAAAAAATATTGCATGCTCTTTTTAATGGCACAGCCAGTTCCAGGAATCAAAACACTTTGCACAGAACTGAGACAAGATCAGGCATATTTTCTCTTACAGTTTAAGTTTTAAAGGGTTTTAAAGACAGACAGATGGAAGATGAGGCATATAAATTAGATGATCTTTGGCCTATTTCAGAAAACAGTGACTCAGTCTATCACAGAGCAACTCTCCAGATTATTTATTGAGATGCTTGTCTCCTAACAAAAATGTCAGCAAGCTTCTATAATTGCATTAGGTTCAGCTAAAAAAGAAGTTCCAGGTTGGCCTGAGTGAGAAGGCAGCTGAATTCTGCTCTACATTTAGCAACAATGAGCCACCAAAAAAAAAAAAAAAAAAAAAATCATGTCTGTCTCCTAAAAGGGAATAAAATACTTTAGCCACTCTTAGTGCAGATTATGTCCTTCTTTAAGGAGACATTACTTACAGCAAATGCAGCTGACGTGCTTATTATCTAAGGTGGCTCGTGCCGTGTCCCTGCTTAAGGGCAGTGCCGCCGCTCCCAAAGCAGGCATGCCAGCCTGCCCTAGTGCAGCCCTTCCTTTCCAGCTTGCTGGCAGCTAGGCCAGCCTCCACCAGCACAGCAGCTCCCACCAGCCTGGCAAGCCTGGTGCATGAGCCAGGGGTGTGGGACAGGCGCTCTGTGGCTGTGCACCTGCCGGGGCTGCACCCCCTGCCTGCAAAGGCTGAGCCCAAGGGAGCCTCCCTACAAGGCACGATCCACTCCTGCAGCCTGGCACCGTCTCTGATACCATCCCAAGGTCTCCATCACACACTGACACTACTCAAAACATGCTGAGACTGTTCAAATACTGGGTTATGTGTCAAATATTAAATAATCAATAATAAATAAAAGAAATCCTTAATCTCCAGAACACAGAAACCTCTCTCCATCATTATGAGCAGCTACTTAAGTCTCACAACTTATTCCCTAAGAAACCAAGTGAAGATGATTTAGAGTTGTTTTGGTTTTTTTTACAGTATGAAAATCTACAAGAGGAAAGAGGCAAGCAGAAATATCACCTGCAAATCCCTGACATGCTGAGAGAAGCTCTTGGGACTGTGAGTAGCTCATATGGTGCCACCCAAATAAACTGACTCATCCTCTCTCTAGACACTGTTATCTAATTCAGCCTGCATGATTTGACCTTGGAGTTCATAAAAGTACATTGGAAAAGAAAAGACCTCAGCCTATAAACCCAACAGAAAATTTCTGAGAGTTTTGAAGAGAAATTGCCTTTTTCTCTCTGGAGAAGAAATAGAATAGTTGGTCTGAGTCTTGTGCTACAACACTAACTTTTAATTTTACTTATAGATGCACTTCTGCAGGCATGCAGCAATATGTCCTGAACTCTGACACAGCATTAGGTACAGGATGGTTGAACACCAAAAGGGTGGGCAGAGTGCTAGAGGAGCAACAAGGCTGAGCACGTGATGTAAAACACCACAACTAAGATTCAAACCATTCATTTGAAATCTAAAAATGCCTCTTTCAGAACAAAATATATACCCCTCAGTTAAACCTGCAAAATGGCTAATTCTTTGCATAACCTTTAACAGCTTGTTCTTAAAAATCTCTGCAGCTGAAATACACAGCCATCTGATTAGGCAAATCCACATTCATTCCTCTTCATCACAAACCTCAGCATCACCTGTCTTGCTCCTGCTCTTCCTATCTTCATTCAGAAGGGCAAGAGGATTCAGTGGAAGGGGGTCTATACATCTTTGGGGCATTAACATTTTGTGATTCCCTTCTGTCCTTACAGGATTTATTTTCCATTCTGCTGTAGCTGGTTGTTACTACACAGACCTGAAGCACCATGTGTTGTATGACTCAGGATTTCAAGCCTAAGCAAAGCAAAAAGCTAGACAGAAACTTGTTTTCCATGATGCTAAGAAAGGAAGCTAGGACAGCATTATGCACCATCCAGGATATATATGGCCTTTTGCTTTAACTCAACACAGGCCAGACTTCTGCTTTTCCAGAAAGACATATAGAGGTAAACCTCAGGGCTAGGAGGACTTTGTACTAATGAGCTAACAGTTCACATCAGTTTAAATGAAAGCATAGCCCAGCTGGTTTAGATTGGCTTTGTTTTTGGTTTTTTTTATGGTAAATAAGCTTTCAATGCACAGAGGTAACATTATAAAAGATACCTTGAGTGCTGTGAATAATTTATGCAAAAGCTATTAAACAATTCCTCTGTTGGTGTGCTTCTAAGTTATTGCATGTATTTAAATGGTAGCATCACATTTTCCTCTATGTATTTTGCTTCAATGAGAGCACATTTCTCTCTATTCCTTTTTTAGAAGTTTTATCTGAAACTCAAAAGTGTGACAGCAATATACAGCATAGATAATGTAGCGTGAGCAGAATCAGAAAACTTGAAGTAAGGTATAAAGACACTATTATCCTTTTCCTCTAAGTCCATTGAAGTCAGGCAATAATTAACAAGGAAAAATTATTTGGGAGGAGAATTATTAACTTCTGAAGGAGGACAGAATCCCAGCAGTAAACCAAATATTATCCAGATAGGCAGCTGGTGTGCTGAGGAAAGACAGAGCAGTGATTTCATCCAAATAACACAACTATCAAAACTTAGTGCCAGATGCACAGAGCTGGAAAGGTAAAGGAGAACAGCACCAGCATTTATAATGTTCTTTCAGGCACCTGCATTTTATAAAAGCTCAGAGGATGGTCAGGTGTGATCTATCAACTAGGCTGTCTGTAGTTAAACCTCATTAAGCAACTTCAGGAATTGCTGTTGGTCACGTCCATTAACTGCTGCATGTTCTTTTTAAGTGTTTAAGAGTTTTCTATTTGTCTGAATGTCACTGGTTCTTGTACACCTATAGAGAGAATATTCTAATTTCTTTAAGCCTCACAGATCCTAATACTTAATCCTATGCTAAACAGAGCTTGTGGCTTATATTAAGACAAATGCTTAAGATAGGTTACCTGTTAGGATTATTGATGAGAACTATTTGGAAGAAGATTGGGTCATCCTCCTAAAGTGCAGATATTATTCAGTTCTCCTTAAGTGATATTAAATAGATGAGGGCCTCTCATCTGACCTTGAGCTTCTGCAATGATAGTTATTATGCAGCCTTTCCTGAAAGTTTATTCTTTGTCAATTTTGCTTTGTGCTGGAAAATTTTCCCTAATATCAAAGTTACATTTTCCCTCTCTGCTTGAAGCTTTGGTTTCTTATCTTCCTCTCTAAATTAATCAACCATGACTGTAACATGGTTAATGTAGAAATTATATTTTGATCAACTAATTTCCTGAACAGACATGCCCAACTCTGATTTTTTCCTTGTACATTCTTGTTTTACTATTTACTGATACTTTGCTATCTCTAAATTGCCTTCAATTTGTCTGTCTTTCAAAAAACATGGCACCCATAATCAAGTGAGAAAGTCTGTGGGAGCAATGAGTTCTTACTCATAGAAGTGATAGCGTAGGATAATATCACTCTTGCCTTTCACATTATGCTGACAAAGAATTCATGTGCTGTTTTGATCCATTATCATCCTCACTGCTCAAACATCTTGTCACTACATCTTATGGCTGATTGAAACTCAAAAGGTGTCAAATGTGCAGTGCAGGTAGAGCTGTCAGAGCAACTGGTTGACGGGATTTGATTCTAGAGAGAGCACACTGTCTCTGTCTTATAAATGAAATTAAAGGGTGGCAGGAAAAATAGGGCAGTTCTTCAAGAACCATGAAGGTATGGGAGGCCTGCTAGCTATGAGATTGCTTAGGAAGGAAGTAGGAAAGAAAGCTGAAGAAGGAAGGGTAAAACCCAGTGGAAAGAATGAAGTTTAAATAAATCTAAGCCAGGTAAAAAATGAAAATTTAATTTGGGATGTAAGATGCAAATTATATGGGATTGTTGATTAATCACCTCTTCCCCAGAACTTCCATCCAAATATGCCAATACCCCATCTCACTTATGTTGTATTTACATATATAAAGAAGATTGTTCCTCTGGAGTTCAGAGTACATGTACTTGTAAAATAAACCTCAAACATGGCATGGGAGACATCTGTGTTTATTTTCTCTCAATTGCTACATTCTAGGCTCTCATATTATTGGTATTAAATCCCAGTCTTGTAAACTCAACCAGCTTCTGTGGTTTCCAACAGAGGAAATTAAACTTGTGTGGAATAAATTGGGATATTTTTTATATCCACAGAATTTCTATTGTCTTCAAGTTAGGTTTTGAGTGACACTGAGCAAAATTTATAGCTGCAACTAAGTCAATGAGTCTTGTTGATGTGCAATGTAGTCCAGCCCTAGCAGACTATTATGGGAATAAAGCAGTTTTTATTTTTGCTAGTGAAGGCAGCTGATAGAGACTGGAATGCAAAGATCTGCACTCAGATCAAGGGAAGCGGGAGTATTTTAGGCTCCTATTTTTCCAAATAAAAGTACACTTAAGGATTTCGTTTCACTTTCATTTTACTTTATCTTACAGATTGTATTTAAGTCATTCCCAAACACATTAAACTCCACTTTGATGTGTATTCTTTCTATATTCAGCCCTCATTCTGTTCTCCAACTTTGTATTACATTAAGATGCTGCTGAAATTGAGAGGCTGTGGGTTTTTCTTTCAGTGTTTTCTCTTCCACTTTGGTGCTGCTTTAACGGAGAGCTATGTATGCCTACTGCTGTTTCAAAACATCCGGTATCTTATTTTTGATGACGCTAAACAAAAAGAGAGCTCATTTCCTGTCATCTTTACACTCTCTGTGCTGCACAGTAGATGTCAGAGCATCTGGGCACTCTGCTCGCTGCTCAGGTGTGCCAACATGAAGAGTCACACCTCCCATCTTTTGGCTATCCACCACATAGGTTTAGATAACAGAGTTTCCCGATAGTGCTTCCTGCAAGTGAAGTCACAGTAACAGATTGCTGGTGCCTGAAGATCCACCACCTCACACCGTGTGAGTTGTCTGGGTCAGCAAGAAGAGGATTAGTACGAGCAACTCTTTTTTGAATTAAAGTTTATTGGAAATATTCTTTCCGTAAAATTCCTGAAAGCCTCAGCACGTGAGGGAGAGATTGAGACCTATGCTTTTATATCTGCTTCTTGTTAAAGATCGTTTGTCCTGTCCTATTACCATGTCATAGCTAATGCACTGCAGGGAAATACTGTCTCCTATGATGCTTTACTGTGGCTAAGGACTTCACTGTAACCAACATATCCCTGCTGAGCTTCTCTGCCAGCTTTGGTACACAATGCCAATGATTTACTGTTATTTACCAGACTTGCTCAGATAAGAGACAGATTTTCAAGGACCACACTTAGCATCCCATTTCACCTTATCAGTAACCATCCAACATCACAGCTTGTGCCATTATAATTGAGACAACTGTGGTTTGTTTTAAGGACTCCCTTTCCCCAGGTAGCTCTGTCTGAGCAGTATTTTGCCAGGGCAATTAATGCCCAGTTTGGGCTGCACTGTTGCTCTGAGGTCAGCACAGTGGTGGGGCACTGAAAGCAGTTTTCAGAAATGACTGAGACCATGATAGAGCTGGAAGTCACAGTGTTTTGTGAGAAAGTTTCCACCTGAGAACATTCAAGCCTGTAGTTGCTGTCAGTGCAGGTTGGATCAGTTGAAAAATTTTCAGTGGTTTTTGGAAGAGACGAGGATTTCCATGACTTTTCTAGAAGTTTTGGAAATGGGGTTAGAGCATGTTACTGCATGTTCCTATGGTTTTCATGGTCTTGAGGTGAGAATTTAGCAGTTATAAAAGAGGAAAGTTATTCCAACAACCCCACCTAGAAATTCTTTTAGGAAACAACTCAGCCTCTGATTTGGAAGGTTAGGAGTTGAGCATGCCTTTGATGTTCTCAGTGAAAATCTTCTCACTGCTTCCAGTGGGCTAAAGATTGTGCCATAAATGAAAAATAGTGTTGAAACATGGGTGATATGGACACTATTGATAAAGGGGTCATTAGAGCTTTGATGAAAGCTTACTGCAGGTCTTTAATTCTATAACTATCCTTTACATTCTCCTATTTAAGTTCTATTCTAATGTACAAATACTATATTCTTTATAGACAATTGGAACAATCACAATAGTTTAGAAGAAAACACAGTGTGAGAACTGTAAGGTAGTGAGGGTGAGTAATTTACTACACATTCCCCTCCCCACATGGATATAGCAATAAATGTTCTGCACTGGAGTGCTTGGCACATACAATTATGCTGTTTATGCAAGTACGCTCTGTCTTGCAGTTGCAACTGTTAAGCCATTTTTCTCTTGGTGGTTCCTTCAGTACATTTGCCTTTTTCTAAAAACTGTGTGTTTTCAGGCTTGCAGCTGTAGACACTTTTTATCTTCTTGAAATATTCTGGTCAGAATTTTTAAGATATCTTTAAGGATCGGGCCCCCAGTATGAGAAATGAGGAGAACTGCATACCTCACTTTCTTAAGCACACTTCAAAATCTCATTCTTCCCTCATGCAAGGTCAGGACTAAAAGGGTAAAAAACACATACTTTCAGGCCATAATCTTGCAAGGATTTCTGTATACAAGGTGAATTAAGTATATGCAGAAGCATTTGCAGTATGTGGATTTAAATGCAGATTTGATTAGAAAAAGACCTTTATATATGCAAGGAAATGCCATTTTAAAGGAGCATTTTAATATGGTGTTGTGCCTGGGTTTCGCAAATATCTAGCAACGGAAAAAGCCAAACTTTTTAGCTCTGGTATAGCTTTGGATTAGCAAGCAGGTCCTGGACACACATTTTATTTTATATACCGTGAACAGTTTCCTCTTTATTAATCCAGCATGCAAGGCTTTCATTTCTTACTGAGGCCCATTTTTTTATTTCTTGCAGATTTTAAAATCTGTTGTGTTGGCACTTCACTTCTTGGAGACCACTGGTGTCATTTTCTCCAAATTGTTAGCGTAAACAGTCTGTAACTAGAGTAAGCCAAATGTGGGTGTATTAATCTTCCTAGTGCCAGCTAAGCAAGCCTGGCAAGGCACAGTTTAATTCTGATATCAGAAGAGCAGTAAATAATAATAATCACTTTTTTCCCCCTTTTTAGTGCTGAAAGACCCAGATCTTGTAAGTATATTTGGCTCTTGTAAGTTAAAAGATGAATAGAAGATGAAGGAAATTCTTTTTATAATCGTATGCAGGAGCAAGGATGAGCAAGTTAGGATAGGAAAAGAACAGCGTGGAATATTTTAAATAGTGGGCAAAAAGTAGACTGGCATATACACACAGCTGGCATCATCAGTGTTAGTTAAACGCTAACTCCACCACACCAAATAAAGCAAAACATGACTTCATGAGTGTTCTGCAAGATTAATAAGTTAAAATCTGGCTACTGTTAGACATCATTCAAGATATCTGCCACTCTCCTTGGTGAGAAGCCTGTCTCACAAGCCACTGCATCAGCTTCAGCATATGGTTGCCTTGCGAGATATCCTCCTGTACAGTGACCATGGGGTAGTCCAGGTCAGCTTCCTGCGGGACGCTGAAGCCTGGCTTTCAGGACGGAGGGTGTAATTCAAGCCTCAGAGCTTTCTCTGTGTTAGCAGAAGGTGTGGTGACAGATTTCCCACTCCTTGAGTTGAATGTCAAGAGTTGTTACTTCCATAGCAATGTTCCCCTTCCCCCGCAGCCCACAGATAGAACTCACTGGGTTTCTGGATCAGGATAGATGGCACAGAGATGCAGGAGAGCAGGAGGCAGGGTGATGCCAAGGGAAGGATCCAAACCGGCCTGGCAGCAGTGTGCTTCAAACAAGGAAAACATGGAGAGCCTCAGACAGTCAGTAATGCTGTATTTGCAAGGACATTGCTGGTGCTTCAGGAGCGTACATGGGCAACGTGCTACCCCCAAAACATTTGAAACCTCCAGGGAGATTATCAGCACTCTGGAGCCAATTTCATGCCTTCTTCTAGGAGGGCAAATATCTCTCCTTGCATTTGTTACCAGGAAGCAGAGAGATCCCATCACATGCCCATTCCAGCAAAGCTCACATGTAACCTGAATCCCCATGGAATTATTAAGTCAAGCACTGTCTTTATGGATTTTATGTTCATATTCCACACTGTGTTTAAATGCTTTGCTGGGAGGGGGCCAATGCTGCCTGCCATCTGAGCATGGGTTACCGGGAAAAGAGCAGCCTAACCTAGCACCAGCTTTAGCCCCATAAAAACATCATGGATCAATTCACCTACAGACTTCAGTATGACCTCAAATAAATCACTTAAAGCTTTTGAGATCCAAGCACTCCTAATTACTGTTGATGTGAACAGTGAAATGTGTTGCTTGGTATCCTATACCATCCCCAAAGTTTCAGTATTTACATCTGTGGAAGAGGTTTGCAGACACACAGAGCCCTTGATTTCTGTAATATATTTTCCTTGATGGGAGATAATAAAATTCCTTGGGAAAATAGGGTTGAGTAATCTGTCTCAGAAGCTTTACACATAATAATTTACTACTGTGCTTTCAGATTTCTCAGGCACACACAGTATTCCACCCCACCGAGGAGCACTGATGCACTCTATCAGAGCTCTAGTGCTGGCATACGGGGTCAACAACACGTCTTAGAAAGGCTCTGAAATCATTGTTCTGCTTTGTTCGCTTTTTGGTGAGAGGGTGGATCCTCTCTGATCTGCAGTGGGCATTCTCTTCCTAGCAAAGTGGACAGCCAGCTCAAACCTACTGCTCTCTGAATGCCATAGCTGCTGCTTTTCTATAGCCAGCAGAAAGACAAAGGAAGGGGAAGGCCGCTGCTGAACCCTAGAAAAACATTTCTGGCTTTTTGCAGGAAGGCAAACACAAACTTTCAAATTTTACTTTAAAATTTAACTGTAGCTACAGGGATGTTTGTGGTTAAAAGAAAGCATTGTCTTTTCCTGCTTGAAATCAATATTTAACATTGCATTTTCTCTGACACTCCTGAAATGAATGCAAATAATCATATATACACAGGCAAGAAAGATCTGTCAATCACAGCTCATCACTACTTGTTCTGGAAGTGAACAAGGCCAGAATATGGGACAAGAGCCAGTAAGAAAAATAATACTCCAGGAAGCTTTAATGCTTACTGTAACCACAGCCTGAAGCATCAGCATTTCAGATATCAATAATTTACAGGAATAGATAATGACAATAGCTTGATTCAACTTCTCATATGCCCCACAGGAAACAAATCAACTCAGGTAACTGGAGATATGCTGCAGTGAGTTCTGAATGCCAGATTTTGGAAATTTGGGTCTAGTACTGTTTCTGAAGCTACTAACAGATGTGAGGGATGGGCTCAAATCTGTTGATGTAAGGCAGAGTCTTGCCATTTATTTCAACAGGCTTTTCAATGAGACCCTTTGTGACATTTCTCAAGAGGCTTAAAAGTACCCAAACCAAATCATCAGCTTAGTCTTCAAAGAAGAAATGCTCCACTTTGTCCATTCTCAAAACTCAAACATTTGTTAGATGTCAGGCAGCAAACATTAAACCCACATAAGACATTCTAGTCCCACTGAAATAAATGGGCATTTCATCATTGGTTCTGAGACTTCTTTTCTGTGGTGGTAACATGCAAACATAGGAACAAGAGGAGGAGGATCCACAGGTGATTTAAGGAAAGTCTATACTCACTCTTCTTAAGTGGAGAGTAAAACCTACTTTAAAATTGACAAATTCTGACATTGAGACAGAAGTACATCAGCAGAAGGCTGAATGTAATTGCATTTTTCTACAATGGTAATGTATTTTTAAATATCTTCAATTCATTCTCTTTTAAATAAAATACAGTGAAATAAGAGAACAAGAACAAAATTCTATCAAATTATAACGAAACCAGCTACTTTAATCTGCAGGTGACAGAACCAATACCACCTTCATGCTTTATTGAAATGTGTTATAGATGACCTCAATTTCTTTATTCCCTCTGCTTCAGGACAGTTCACTGTTTAAGACTAAGAAGTAACAGTATGGTTCATGTTGGATTGATACTGGGCAAAGGAAACTAATTAGAACAAGAGAGAAGATGAATAATAAACTGCCTATTTTATGTCATTGTCTTCCAGGTCAGACATAGGTGTTGCTTTTTACTAGTCTAATATCTATATTCTCATCATTCTGAAATAAAATTATTTCTAACTCCCAGATCTCTTCTATTGATCTGTGTGACACCTTGCTCAGGACCCAAGTAAGTGCCAACCCTATACATTCAAACGCCAAGGGATTCAAATTAGTCATGAGATGGTTTTTGAAATCACAAGAATCTGAATCAAATAAGACTGGGGGAGGTTAAAATATATTTAAGTGGGCATTTGTGTGCACTTGTGTGACTACTGGTCCTTTATGAAACACCAGCATTATCACGAACACAGGCACGTGTTCATGAAGTACGTAACACACCTTACGTTAGTAAGACAAGGCCTGTTGTGAGAGAATCCCTATCTAAATAAACCCACCCTGCCTGTCTGGGGGCTTTGAGCTGGATCGTAAGGTTTTTGTGTCCAAAACTAATAGGTCTTCCAGTTCATATTTAAGATACGTTCACGTTTATCAGCAAAAAGGTATTTCCTGGGAAAAATCAGAGAAAGCCTCGAGAAGGCAGGACAGACTATTTGACATCTCAGAATTTCTCTAACATTTATTTCTGGACCGAAACCATTGCTACTGTGGCACTGCCACGGGGACATAGCCAGTGGCAGTGGAGGAGGGGATAAGGCATCTGTGACAGCCTGAGTCAGGTCCTTCCCAGCCACTGCCCCGCTGGTATGAAGGAGACCAATAAGTGTCCATAAGTTGCTGCGGACCTAAGCTGGGGTGGACGAGGAAACAGAAGCAGTAGGACTGACCTCACACAATTCTTTCTACCTATGCAGCCCAGCCTTCCCAAAAGTGGCTGTTATCCCACCAGGTTCCTGGCACATGACTGTCACACCGGGAGAGAATGAGCCTCCCAGACACATTTCAGGCTTTTTGCTTCCCACTTCTCTGCCCTGTGGCTAAAGCAGATGCCCAAAGGTGTCTGGGTGCTCTTTGTTAGAGTTGACTGTCCATCAAATGGAAAGCAGCTCACAAACAGCCACATGGACCAGAAACACACCTGACCCATTTGGTCCGACTTGAAACACAAGATGTGCATGCTCCTATTACACACAAGGGACAGCGTATTTGAAAATCTAGGAAAAAGCAGCGGACTACAGAGCTCAGCACAGCAAAGATGTGCATCCTCGGGGCTGGTCAACACCCTCCTAACTCCATGCTTGTTCCCATCTCCACATGTTGTCTCTCACCGCAGTTGAAAGCAATGAGATCGAAGCACCTGTGAAAGAGCAACTCTCTCTTAGGTGTTCTGAAACACTTGGAAAATCTGCGTCTCAGAAAAAGTACAAGTCCTTTGAAAAATCTGATGTAAAGGAAATAAGGATCTCTGTCCAACAGTGTCTCCATGGGAAAAGTCAAGAAAAAATGTGATGGGGAAAAGAGGTTTCACCCAGCCATTTTTTATCAATCACAAAGGTGTCTCCTAATAAATCAAGTTAATTCAAATACACTGAATTTACATTTCACTTAATTTCCTTTCAAAGTTGTTACATGTAATATAACAACCTGGTCATTGTTTTAACTCCACGGGGATATTGTCAAGGCAGTATATCACAATACATAAAGTTAAAAACCCCATGTTGCCAAATTTATATTATCATGCAATTTAGCTCCCACTGCCATAAATTTCAGGTGGCAAGTTTAGCATTTTGAACAATTCATCTGGAAAAGTGACAGTATATTTACTTCTACCTTATTTCTCCTCTGAGTTCACATAATAGAAGTAACTGGAAAGCTATATCAGACTTGCAATGTAATAAATATAGCACTGCATAAGGTATTTGGAAGCCTTTGACAAGGCAAACCCATAAATGTAGTCCTCAATAAATCTCAGGTTTGGTATAGCACCTGTTGACCAATGTCATTTCCTCTGCTTAAGTATTGTGCAAATGAGTTCTGGGGCAGATTTACTGGCAAAGGGAGAGAATTGAGAAAGGGGTTTTAGTCCCAGCCATTAATCTCAGTGCTGCAATGCCCTCTCTCTTTTCCAGATGACTCAGGGTAAGTCCAAAGCTACTCAACCAGTTATGCTGAGGCTCTACCTTCCTCTGGCATGTGATGTGCATGCAGACATATATATTGTAGGCACCTTGTTCAGTGGCAGCTCTTACTTGTGAAAAATGCAAGTGGTATACACAGATACTCAGTTCTTTTTGCTGGATGGTATAAACTGACCCTCAGTAATTTGTTATTAAGAAGCTCCAGCTTCACAGAACTGACATTATGACACCCATAATATTTTCATAAACTGTGAAGGCTAATAAGTGTTATTATGGAGTAAGCACTTCTGTCTCTTCACGAAGTGCTTGATAGTATTGGACCTTCTCTAGAGGTAGGATATGATTAATACAACCTCGCCCTCAGATCTAAGAATACTTTGATTATTTGCCCAGATAATTAAAGCTGTTTACTTGTGCAATGAAAGGCCAATTTAAACAGATTGTGAACCTTAGCCTAGGGAGCATTCAAGAGTTCTGCAGGTTGTTACTGGCAAAGGATGAATTTTAATACTAACATAATTATTTCATCATTATGAACACACTGAGATTGGTACAGATGCTTCCTAAAATTGGGATTATGATCTAAGTGTGCCGCAGATATAAGCTGTCAGCTATTTCTTGAGCCTGCCTTGTGGCTAGAAATAAATCATTTTGTGAAAAAATGTGGAGCAACAACTATAACCTTTAAACAGCTAAGGGAATTATGTTAACAAATACAAACATGCATATGTGTGCAGCGTAACAGAGTGACCAAGTTGCTATCATTTGGGGCATCCAAACACACGTTAAACTACATTATTTCTTTCCCTGCAGGTTCTAGTATCACAGGTTCTCTACTTAGTACTGAGTTCATCCATATTCTCTTAGACCTCGTGGGTGAATGAATTATTAGAGGCAGGCATGATAGCCAACAGGCACGGGGTGTAAAATCTTTGCACAGGGCTGGCAGGAAAAGAAGAGGATGTGTTACAGGGCCATGTCTATGTCAGGAGGTCATGCCTTTATCAGGTCCAATGGAAATTTAGCTTGCATTATTTCTGTTCCTTTAACTCTCTCTGCAGGCATCCATATTCAGAACTAAGAGAGAATTTTTTGGCTTGGGATTAACCAGAAGAGCTGCTTGGGGTTGAGGAGGAGCGATATCCGCAGCCACTGCTTCTGAGAAGGATGCTGTGAGCTGCAAGGAGGGCTTGCATTAACAGACTGAATGGATGCTCTTAATCCTCTTCAGTGCAATTGCCAAGGTCAGAGGAAGTGACCAGTAAGCAATATCTCCTGCTTTCCCGTGGGTGACAAATTCAAGGTTTTCTGTATGTGTGCAGAGCTAGTGATTGCCTTAAAATAAAACAATAATAATAAAATGTCTGTCTGCACATTCAAACCTCTGCGTATTTCTTGTGCCCTGTGAGGACTTCTATTTCTCACTGGTAGTGAAGGTCAATAAACATGGCATGGAAGGAATTTTTTCCAGTTTCTATTTTGTTATAGATACACACAAACATCGAAACAATTTTGCTTTAAACACAAGAAAAAAGTGGTTTTCTGAGTGCAGTCCATTTCCAGTTCCAATAGGATGTCTCATTTTCCCCCTCTAATTGTAGGCATAACCTGCAAAATGGGATCCCTACCCAGTGGCAGGGAGAGGTGTTTTGTGAAACAATATACTGCCATAGAGGGAACCTACATAGAAAAAGGAAGATGGAAACAGTACTCAATCAATAACATATAAAATAGGGTAAAAGTAGCAAAAATACATTTGGAAGGGAATATGTGAATTCATGTGGGGACTATTTGATGTAGTTTACACATCCACTGATATTTTAACAGGATATACTTCCGATCGATTACTGTGATACAAAATTCCACCCAAGTATCATGTAGATTTATTATTTTTCACATAAAAATACATTGCAGGAAATAGGTTTAAAATGTTCCAAAATTAGAGACACTGAATCTGCTATTTGAAAAGTTACAAATGGACTTGCTAATGTAATATTTTGACCCTTTTACCACTCCTTTCTCTATATTCTTCAGCTGGCTGTAGGTTAGATGAAGCACAGTCAACCAGATTTTTTTCCATTCTTGACAGCAGGAAACAAAACAGCAGAGAGAAAAAAACCCCAAACAAACAACAAAACAAAATGAAAACCTGAGCTGTTAAGAAAATCAAAAAAATATTTGCTAAATGAGTCAGCAAGGTCTAGATCCTTGCTCTTCAGACAGTCATGTGCAGAAATGGCTCTGTGACAAGAAATCCTTTTAAAGAATTACATTTTTAGGTAGAAGCATGAAAATCAAATATAGGGTTTTAAAGCCATTTGATCTCTCCTCCAAAATACTCTAATGCTTTGCTAGAGAGCACTGACATGCTGGGATGCCATCCCCTTTAATTTTAGAATAAATAGGAAATGAGAAAAACAGAAAGCTTCCTTAACCTCTAATTGCAAAAATTCACTTTTCCTTTTGTTCAGTTATTTAACAAAAAACTAAAAATCAGAGTGAACTTCTCATACATGAAATGTTTTAATTAGAGTAGGCTAAGGAGGTATCTGTCCTCAGAAGACCATATGGCTTAGAAGTAAGTAATTCCACATCACTGGTTTGCTGGCAATAATGGAGTGAGGCGGAAGAATGAATTAATTTTAAATCACATCCATAAGGGAATGAATTGTTCAGAATATTCTTTGTGCCACACAATGACTGTAATTTTAAACTGCTAATACCTTACAATAAGACCCATAAATGGGTTATTTCTTGCTTTTCATGGGGCAAAATTCTGCTCTTTTGATGTTCTTGTGTAGCTGTTATTAAGATCCGGGAAAGTCAAGCCAACTTTTACAAGTGGGGGATTTGTTTGAAATCTATTTGGACATAGACAAAGTCAGGCTGCCCAGCTCAGCTGTTCCTCCCCATGTGCCACAAAGCACCTGCAGCAATGGGCATTTGCCTACCTACCCTCTCTTCCCACTCATAATTAGCCTTTTGGGTCGGGGATTTGCCTTCAATTTCTTTTTTGCAGTCCTGGTTAGCTCAGTGGGTCTCTCTTTCTCTATCACAGGTTGCCTGTGCTGGGGCCAGCTCGCTTGATGAGCAACTTTCCTGGAAAACATAAAATGTGAGGATGTGTCTTTGAAGCAGAGGATGCATCTGACAAAGCTGAAAATACAATTATTGATTTAAATAGTTCAAAGTGTTGCACATTCATTATCTGGAGAGGAAAGCCATTGTTGTTGTTTTTGTTGCATGTTACACATGGTACAGTCAAGCTGGAGGCCTCGATCCACAGGATCAATAGGAGTTTAAAATCCCCACTATGTCTGGAGTTATGTTATTCCCTAGCAGCATCTGCCATGGTGGCTGATATTGGCTGATTTATACATGGCAGCATGGATACAGGCACTCAGTTAAATACACTGAGCCACAAAGACTGTGGCCTTTGAAGGACTGAAACTTAAGTGATAGCACCACATGGTTTCAGAATTTGCTTCCTGGTTTCCAGCCTGCCGGGACAGAGAGACAGCATGTTGCAGCCCTAAGGGCAGCTGGGCAGAGAGTATGGGCTGCAACTCACACAGGGACCCAGATGACTGCCCACAACCTCAGCAGGGCACAGCCCACCCCGGGGGTAGAGCCTGAATGTAAGAACATGTCCTAAATCCCGCTGGCGTCACCAATGGGCGAGCCCCTCAAGGGCGAGGTGCTGTTTAATCTACAAAAGGGTCTGCCAAGCACCTACAGCCACAACTGAAGCTCCACACATCCTGCTCAAGTTGCCAACTCACCCTGAAGACACCTGAAGCCCAGAGGTGCTCAGCCCCTCATTGGCAAAGGTCCCACAGACCCCCAGCAATGCCCTGAGCAGGTCTTGTCTGCAAACCTGGAGCTGCCCTGCTGATGCTGCCCCATCGGCTGGGCTCTGTACAAAATGAGAGGGCAGGTGAGGCAGCTCTGCATTTGCAGAAAACAGCTCTGCAGCTAGAAAATTTGAATGTAGGAGGCCTCAGTTAAATTCAATCCTCCTTCTGAAGGGATCTGAGTCCGCCTCTAGGAACCTGCGAGGCATTATACCATAGAGTAGACAACCACAAAGACATCAGTCATCTTCCCCGGCAGGATTGCTCCCTGGCATGTGGCATGATGAAAATACACAGTGAATGCTGGTTTAACTCTAAAAGCTACACTGTTTCAGTCAGTATCAAACTAAATAAAGCCTTCACTGGGGTGGGTAACGGCACTCAGGTTTCCATGATTTACATTGCTGAAAAACAGCACCAGGTCTGAACCCTTTTGTAAGCCGAATAATTAATTTTTCTGTGCCAGGCACAGAAGCTCAAATGAGAAAAACTCTGAGGAAATCAACTACTGTCAGGTGACACAGCATTCCTCTTGTACCACTGCAGGAAACTTTTTCAGGGGGAAGTTCTCTGGCTAAACCCTGCTAATGAATCAGCTGTGCCTCTGTGCAGGCATGGCCTTGAGATCTCCCTTCTACAAAAGATAAATGAGAGATTAGGATTATTAACTGTATTAATGTAGAGAAGCGGACAGAGAAAGATGGGGGGGGTCCATAAGAATCTGAAAGGAGTTATACTGATGCTTTCCTACATCATTAATGTAGGTGTATTCTCCTCTGAAAGCATCCATCAGCAATCACATACCATGCAAATGTACTTCTTTTTTCTCATATTGAATCAGAAAACATATTTCTTTTTCTTGTATTGTTTTCCATAAAGTATATTTGTAAAAGAGTAGAATTGACTAGAAGAGCTCAGCAATGCTGTTAGTTCAGAGATAAGTGTCCTACTCAATTCCTTTCTGTAGCTAGACATGTCAAAATGATGGAAAGAGGCAGAAGAACAGTGGCAGAAATAGAAGTTTGATGGGGTAAAGTAACAGAGCAGAAAAATTGTAAGATGCTAAAAAGCGTTCGGTGATCTTTGCATATATATAGGCAGTTTAGAAACATTGTCCTAGCTGGAATATATCCACTGAAGCCTAATCAAACCCTGAAATTCTGTTAAGAACAGCCCAGAACAACAGCTACGTTGTAAGAAAGGAGATAAGCTCAATTTTTTTTTAGTCCTTACAGACTGAAACTTCAGTTCATGTTCCACAGACCAAAGAACCTGAGCTACAATGGAAATGCTCAAAAATGAGCAATACTTTTCTTCTTACAAGTAGTAAGCTCCATCAAGAGTGTAAACAAGCAGCTTTTCAGAAGGGAATCCCAAACATATCCAGTGACAGAAAGAATGGGTGCCAGGGTGGGTAAATGAGAGCCTGGTGTGCTGGGAGCACTTTTCTGAGCCAGAGCAAGCTCAGCTCACAGAAGAGCACTTGCCCCCTGCTTAGAAATGATTGACCTTGATTCCACGGCTGCTGTGGGGTTACCCTCCTTTTTCTGCTCTCTGCCTCCGCAGCTCCCATGTAAGAGACAAAGCACTGGGGTCTGAAGCAGCCATTGTTTGTGTTAGTCAGTGGAAATTGCCAAGGGAGGGGGCAAGTTTCGGACCCTCTGTTTCTCCCTCACCTATCTCTGCTTCATTCACTTTTTAGTTTTCCCTATAACTATAATAAGGGTTCACCTCAGTAATCAGCTCCAGCCAAGTTCCAGCAACAGAGAACCCTTCAGCTGCCAGTCACTTTGCAAAGAAATTACTTCAGCTATACCAAAATATGTGGGCAAAATAGAATCACTTGGTCTTAATCAGTTCTCCTTGTTCACAGTGAGATGACTACAGAGCCTTCTCTTCTCGGCAGGGCATCCCCCTTTTTTTTTTTTCAGAATCATTGAAGGCTTTCCAGAAAGAAGAGAGATCCACAAAGGGACTGTCAGAAACAGAGGGAATGGCTTTCATACTCATTTGCCCTGAAGTTGATTCATGTTCTGCTTCACGTGTGATGGGACCTCAGAGTGTACCTGAAAAAACCAAATATGTTCATACCTCCCTAGCACTGCTGGGATGCTGCAGTGGGTCCTGTGTTTATTGAAAAAGTCCATCTGCCTCTCAGCTGGGACTTGCACTGTGTTTTGCTTTCACTGGGCACAAGTGGTGGCCTAATGGAAGAAAATTTCAATATGACTGCACTGAGCAGCTCATGGAGGAACACAGACCCTTGCTGAAACTGGAAAAAAATGTCTCGAGTCTGGGTCTCAGAAGTGCACCCTGTACTCTCTGCCAGTGCTTACTTGACAGAAAAACTGCCAACCACGGCGGTCAAATGTGCAGTACTTTGTCTTGCCGAAGCTGTTGCTGCCACACTCTGCAAACACACTCTCCCCAGGCAGCAATTGCAGTAGGTATTGTACCAGTGTAGCAGCCAGCCCTAACATCCTGTGCCCAGACACAGTTATTCAGCTGTCTTTGTTCTGCTATGCCATCGTTTTACATAAGAAACCACTGAGAAGTCCAAATCTTCTGAAACTAGCCAGTGGTAGAGTGGTGGGAGGATAAAAAAAAGTGATGGCTGTTGGACAGCCTTGATTCTGTCCCTGACCTTGACTTATTTTGGGATTGTACGCAAGTCATTTTATTACTTTGTGCTTTTTCTGCCCGCAAACACTGCCTTTTCTTTGATGTTCTTTGGATGTTCCTCTTTCCAAATGAGTCTGCATTTCTGGGTTCTTGCTAAAACTACATGATAAGAAACCTAACAGCAATAAATGGTATATCTTGGAAAGTGTCTTAGCAGCCTAGGAGTGGATCGGATAAATCCAGGCTCTCCTGTGCACTTTTTCCAGGGGAGCAGTACATACGAAGTAAGACACGTCTCATCTTCCTCCTCAGCGAATCAGGATGGCTCCGTCACCCCCGAAAGGATAAGCAACCTCTGCAGATCTGTGACTGCACTACAACATTAGTCAGCCCTGGAGATAATGGGGAGATTATTTAATAGCACTGAGCATCAATTTCCTGAGAAAAGGAAACACTTTTAGTGTAGAGTGCAGCCCCCACATGGTTCCCCCGGGCTGGTGGGAGCTGAAGAGCTGGCCCTTACTGTTGCCCCAGGTAACACAGCTGCTCCTCTGAGTTGTTACTAACTTTTACATGGTACCAGGAGTGCTGACACAAATCCAAAAGAGACTTTTAAAAGGCGTCCAGAAAGATACGGCAGGCAAAAAAGATAAGGGCTGGGAGCTAAGTCAGAAGCAATCAGGCCTCCAACTTCATTGCTTCCTGTAGAAAATATGGGCTGTCACTGGAAGAGTTTAAAGCTGTATCTCAGCAATTTGTGCAACTGAGAAGCCTGATAAACACAAATTAGCCTTGCTTCTTACAATTTTAGAGTCATAATTGATAGCTTTAATGCATTACACAGGTGAAATAAGAAGAAAAATTATGGCAATGGCATTCGGTATCATTTATTTTTATCAACCCACAGAAGCCTTTATTTGGGTGGAAATACAATGCTGAAATGTGTTGTCGTGTTTCAGGTTTACATTTTCTCAATGAGTAGACTCTAATTTTCCATTTTTAGGCATCTGGAAGGCTTTTATTTAATATTTCAGTTAAATATTTTATTTGCAAGGTCTCTTGCAATTTTATCTTTCTGCATCTATACACCTAATTGGAGAATAAAGGTCATAAGTGTTAGTTATTCGTGGAGAATGATTAACCATTATGCAATAGATTCACCAATCTGTTCTTAATATTCCTGTAAATTTATTCATTTTATGGTAAATTTAAGAAGCACCTACATCATTTTACCTTTTCTTTTTTTTTTTTTTTTTTTTTTTTTGAAGATAAATGCTCTATAAACAGCCAAGGCTATAAAGCTAGCTGAAGTCTACACTGTTTGGTCTCAAAAATTCAATACACTGAAGTAAGCAGGAAAGATTAAATGACTTGAGTTCAGTAGTTTAAAAATATTTTCCAATTCTCCTCTGTGAGAGATTCGAGATTGTTCACATGACTTTCTCCTGCTGAATTATGATCACAGAAAGAAAACAATTACTCTTTCATACTCAGTCCAGAAAAGAAAACTTGCATTGAAAGAAAACTGCTGAAGTTGTACAGTTCAGCACTCCAGCAATAAGAGATAGATACTGCATTTGCCACACATTAGCATCGCTGTATCAGTATCACCATTTCACAGAGGGGAAATCCAAACACAGAGAGATTAAGGTAAAAAATATCCACTAATTCTGGTTGCTCTGTTTGAAATACCTTGAACTTACTTTTTCAAAGGATTTACTGTGTACAGCAACTGTATCAAAAGACAGTTTCCATGGATTTCAACAGCATTTTAAAGTTATCATTCTTTCTTCAAATGAGACCCTGAGGTATCAAATCAGATATCCAGAAAATGAAGAAAACACAGTAAAAAGACCACCTGTGAAATACCTACTTTATATGATTTTCAATGCCTTTTTCTGCATTTTCTTTCTGTGATGCCTTTTTTCATTAGCTGCACCTCTTCCAAATCCTGCATGTCTCACAAATTCTGTGAGTGCTTTCCCACAGAAGAGGAAGCCTCATTCTTAAAAAATTGCACACCACCAGCAAACTGAAAATTGAATAGAAAATTAGTTTGATGTCTTCCTATATGACCATTTTTTTCGTGTAAATTGATGATGTAATGAAAATATAAAATTTTGATGAATGTGCTGGCTTGAGTGCTTTGAATTTTTTTTTCTTTAACTACAAAATGTTAGATTATTATAGCTTCAGAATAATACAGTTATACCTGTAATTCAAAATCACCAGTTTTAGATGTATTTTATTTTACAGTGTAACAATGTTTAAAGGTATAAATGTCAAAACTTACATTCAACTTTTTGAACACCATGAATGAGAAACATGTCACCTGAATTTTCTTCCTTTTTCACCATTTAGTCTGAAAAATGTTTGGGTCTGTTTGATCTTTGGTTTCCTTTGCCTTTTCAGAACATATCCTCCAGTTCCAATCATGCAATTTCACAATTTCATACAAACTGGAAGAACTAGATCTTGCAAATGTCACAAGGCACTTTAACACACCTATATGGTCTATTTTTCCAAGCTGGGCAGTCTGGGCTCTTTTTTCCTGCTTCTTTGCTCATAAATTTCCACTTTCCTCACTGAATTTATTTTCCAGCCCCCTTGACCTTCTTGATATATCCACCTCTGCTCGTTCTTATTCCCAGGTTATTTTGCCTTCCCACTCTTTGCACCTTTTTCTCCTGTTGCTTACCAACCTCCACTCTTATTTCTCTCTCCCAAGGAGCTCCTTGACAAACTGTCCTTTTTCCACAGGCTTATTTTCTTCTTCTCTTTCTCTCAGAGGAAGCAGACTTTTTTTTCCTGAGCTCCAGCATAACAGCATGGAGAGCTTTGAAACAAGCTTGTTACTCATAGTCCAGCTGGCCAAACGAAGCTGAGAATGCTGCTTCTTACAGCTGCATTTGCCAGATGTTGCACAGCATCACACTGGATTGTGCTCACCAGAGATAAGAACTTTGGTGAATTTTATCCATTAGCAATGACCATATTTTAAGAGTCTTTTTTGAACATTTTAGTCCTTGTACAAATACAAGATCTACCTCCCTGTCCTAACAGTCTCTCCTCACCGAACTTCTTGACCTTACTTCAGGTAATGAGGAGTAGAAAATAAAAATTACTGGTGCTTAAAGCAAAAGACTATCAGGCACCATTTTGTTTCTCAACCTGTGCAGAACAACCAAAGCTTCTTAGGCACTATTCTCAAAAACAGCTGGAACGCATTGAAAATAAATACCTAAATAAACCCAACAAAGGCAGACAGAGGCAGACACCTTACTGGCATGAAATTTTAAATATCAGGAGTTTAAAACCTAGACAAAGTTATAAGAAGCTGAGTTTCAAGGGCAACATTCATCAATTTTAATAGTAGGCAGTGCTATCTGTTCCACTGCTAATAAAATACGAAGTGAAATAACCCACGAGTAAAGCAATATGTTAGCAACAGTGTTAGCAGATATTAGTCTCCCTCTAGTCAAATCCTTCTGGTGCAACATTAAACCTACAAGGTAGTAGAAAAAAGTTGACAGCATGCTTTGGGATTGGATTAGAGGCTTCCAGCTTCTAAAGTTACCTTGCCCTTTTTTTGCTCAAATCGCACAAGTGTATGATCGAGTTTCCAGTGGTAATACGAACCCTGCTTGAACCTGAGCTGACCTGTACAGAGCCAGCTAAAATGCCTAGGTATTGATGTTACAATTTATAAAGAAAATCCAGATAAAACATCACCCATGGAGATGAAGAAACTGGCTATACTGACACTGCCAGTGAGCAGAACACACTATAACATAGTTTATGTCACAAGGCATCATGAAGGATGCTTTAAAAGGTTCCAACACTGTATATCTCCTCAGCAATTATAAAAAAAAAAATTAAAAAGAGGGAAAGGTTGTGAAGGGTTGTGGCTTAGGTTTAGTTTGCATGAGGTTTGCTGAGAATATTCCCTTTCAGCATAATAAAAGTGACTGATAATGACAGAAATCTTATTTCTTTTGTAGCAGCATTTGGCTTTATTTGCATCAGTCATGAGAGTTCATTCAGTCTTTTTTATTAGGTTGGGCTGTAGAGAATACAAAACGGCTGGCAGGAAACTTGGTGTACTCTGGAGGAACAAGCTGTGTGGGCTTAGTCTCATCAAAGCCATTGTGCTGATCATGGTTATGCAGACAATGGTTAATAGCTGTTCAGAAAAAAAAGCCCTTTTTATTCCTTTTTGGCATTTTTATTTTTGAAGAAGAAAGAATAAAAGAAGTCCTTTTTAAAAATTTGGCTGAAACAGGGATATATTGGGGTGTCTTGCATAGGGTGAGGCTGTCAATGTCCACTCTTCACACTGAGCTAATTACAGATCTAGAACAGCTCTTAACGCAGTATTTTACTATGGAGCAGTGCAGTCATCAGTGCCTGTGCCCTTGAGATCATTGTGGTGTGTTTTGGGATGTCAGTAAATTTTGACAAAGTGTTCCATCCACTCTGATTTGTGAGCTACACACAAATCCACACAAAACCATGCACAAAGCAGCTGCAGCCCAGCCTCCAGCCCCAGCTTCAGTTAATGTTAGTTGTATAGTCTGACACTGACTGTTTATCAGTTGTCACCAATATTTATCAGCAAGTATGCTCAATGGAGGAGGAAAAGCATCATGAAACAAGACAAAAGTTGTCAAATGACAAAATGCAGCAGCATATTACTCTACTAATGCATCTAGAGTTTTCCACAGATACAACAGACTCTTGGAAATCATTCAGGCAAGAATTTGTTTTCTTCTAAAAAGAGGTGAAACTATGGAAAGGCATAGGGAGATAATAAGGCCCATAAAGGTCTATTTCTATTCTAATATATGGGGGTCAGACAAATTATATTTGCAGGATCCAGGGCATGAGTTTCAATCACCAGCCTAAAAGTTAGTGAAAGAGAAAAAGTCACAATACAGATATAGAAAATACTCCATTCCCAGGAAGAACGACTTGTTTGCAAGATAATTGGATTCATATGTGAAATCAAAAAAAATTTGGAGCGTTTATAGCAGACTTCAGTTTGGCAAGTCTGACATGCTGTTTGTAGGGTTTGTACAATCTCAAACATAAGATCAGATTGTAGAGGGCCTCAGAGACATGGAACAGAGATAAAAAAGTACTTCTGAAAATAGGCTTAAACACAACATATTAAGAAACTGAAATTTGCCAGCCCGCAGGATGTACTCAGATCAGATTACAAGTTTTGACTCCTCTTTTTTTTTGGCTCCTCGGTGCCACAGTGGACTAGGTTTAAAAGCAAAATAAAAATATTTTCAGGAATAGTCAGAAGGAAGATAAAAGTGAACCTGCAAGAGGCTGGAAGAAGGAATGTCAAGAGGATGGTGATAACCACAGAACTGAGCACTAACCTGCATTTGGCAGAGTTGGTCTCTCTGTAAGGAAATAAAGCCATTACTGCACAGCCTCACTGACAGCACCAAAGGGGGGGGAAAGGCACACATATATAAGGAAATACAGTAGTTAGCTGTAGAAATTGCTCAAAACAGAGTCCCATCCATCGTCTGGAATACTGTCTAGAAGCTTTGACACTCCAGAGACCTCACAAGTGAGTGTGGTATCTGAAGCTGGAATGAAAGGTTTAGAGAGAAAACGTAGGCATAAGGAAGGATATAACAATGATGCATTGCAGAAATTATTCTGAGAGTGGGTGGATGTGAATGGGGCATATAGGAAAGACATATTCTTGAAAACAAAAATGTTGGAATTGTTTCAAAAATTCTCAGTCTGAACACATATATTACACTGAATTCCAATTACACTTTATTTTATAGAAGAGCAGGCAGCTAAGAAGGTGGCAAACACAGATATTCAAAATTAAAAAAGACAAAGAAGAGCCATGGTTTCAGCAAGCAGCCATATAAAGGAAAACAGCTTTCTCAACTGTCAGAAAACTTGGTAACAAAGAAAAAGTTATAGAAATGAATGAAAAAAAAAAGATATTAAAAAGCATCACTTTGATACAATTCATCTAAATAAAATACTTGTTGGTATCAGATTGGTTTGGGTCTCAAAGTGCTGGAACATTTGTGAGCCACTTCTTAATTCATATTCCCATTATACAGAAATAGCACTGAGTCCCCTTGTATTTCCCCATCTACACAACCAAGCACCATATTAGGGTATTTTTGTTGCAGACATTTTCAGGAATTTTATTGAATTTTTCATCTTTTATGGAGTTTCTACTTTTAAATTCTCATATGTTTTGTGTGGCCTTTCACATTCCTCTAGATTAAATGTGGAAACTGCATTTGTGAGACAAGCCATTCTGGAAACAGGCTGGTACTGAACAGTAAATATTTCTGTTGGGCTGGCACCACCTCATTGTTTCTTTTCACTTCAAATATTTGTGCCACCTTAAAATGTCATCAGTGACATTTATAATAATTGGTACGTCGCAGATGAGAAGGATCATTTTGCTGCTAGACACAAAAGGCCTGCTAGCCCCTACAAATAATGAAAATGTTGCATTATTTTATGAAAGAAAAGTGGAAGACATAAAAGGCGGGAAAAAAAAACCCCAACACTTCTAAATCTTTAATCAGACACTCAGATTCACTGATGGAGAAATGAAGATGCAGGGAATTTATGCACAGTATCAAGAGGGAGCATACTTTGCACAAAAAAGGCCTTTTGAAAAATCCTTGTAGTCACAGAGAAAGGATCACTGGCCCTTTATAAATGCTTACAGCCTCTTTAATATGAGGAGATTTTCACAGACACGGCATAAGAAAAACCTGTAGGCAACAGATGTTAGGGATCTCTTTGCAGGGAACACAAGGCAATTTTTGATAAGGCAGGATACAACTAATAAGCGTAATTGAGGAAATGAATATTGACCACACCTTTGAGGTGGATCTGTCCAGGCTTTCATCTCCAATGCACTCTTCCTCCAAGACAAAAGCCTTTAAAGTCAGACAAGTCAGGTTTTACTGTAGTATTAAGTAAGATCCTTAATTTGTCTGAAGAGAGAAAATCTGAACTGACTATGCCAGATGGAGTCTAAATATCAACAATTAAATTAAAAGGTTCATAAATAACTTGTCCTTCCCACTCTGTCTTTGCAGGTGAGTCATTTCCTCAAACCTACTTTCAATGAAAACTCAGAGACTCTCTGAACTGCAGCAAAAGCCACCTAGCAACTCCTGGTCTCTGGGATGTTTTTCAGAAGAACTTGGCTCCCAGCCCTGTACTTGCATCTTCTTTTCTGCCACACACAATGGACCCAAATATTTCAGCCTCAGAGACAGGTCCAGTTCCCCACAACACCCTAGCAAAGTCCCCTTCCTCCTGGAACTTCATTCATTTCAGGCTTTTTTTTTGGAAACATAAAGCTATTGCAAATATATATGTATATATATATGTACCTATATATGTATATCTATGCAGACACATTGATAATATTATTGTGTATGACTGGTGTATCTGATGTCATGAAACAAAGCTGATACAAGTTTGATGCAAACAAACCAAAGGAGAGCAGCAGATCACTCAAACTCTTTCTAAAACACGAATCCATTTTGTATGCCAAAAAGTTTACATGGGTATAAGCAGAAGCGAAATGAGTATTTGGAATAAAACTCCACTGAAGGCTACTAAGCACATGAAATCTTCAGAGCTGCAAGTAGTTGACTGCTGGGAATGTAGGAGGGTAAATATCACATGCTTGCCCTGTTCTTTGCCCTAGGAATCAACTTCTGTCCACTGCTGGGACAGTACTGGGCTAGCACTGTGGTCTGAATCAGCACAGCTCTTCATCAACGTTTGCACTACAAAGAAAAGCTTACAAAGTATTGTTTTTCCAAACCAAAGATAGGGATGCTTACAAGCTAAGCACTTAGGGAGTCTTGTGCTTCTCAGCACACACATATGTCTCAGTATGACTTTATTGACACAGTACAGGTCACTGACACCTCACTACAGCAGAGTCTCACTAAGAAATCCAGCTAGATGTATCCACATGTACACGTGTCTGCATGTATTTATGTATGCATGTATACACATATAGAAGTAAATATCTATGCATGTATGGATGTGCCTATCTCTCTCTCCATCTCTATCTACCCATTTTTAGAGCCCATCCTTTTGTTTTCTGAGATAGCTATTCCTTCCTCTGTTCATCACAACCAGCATCAATCGCAGAGTGCAGAATGCATTAAACACCAATTACGGCTCTTTATTCTGCAGGTGAGCCTACTTGTTTAGTTTTGTTTTCTTTCCAGTCATGGCCCATTTGCTGCTTTTATTCCTCAGAATACCTAGTTTGCATTATTTTTCCTTCAGTTAAGGTTTGCTTCACATAAAAGCAGACTGCAAACATATCATTTTTAGATGAGCCACCTGGATATTTTCATTGCTGTTATCATTTCCTGTTTTTGTATCATTGCATTTCTTTCTTTACAAAGTCTCTGTGGATCACTTTTCTTATCATTTGGTGACAGATTGAGCACCAAACTGGTTTAATTATTTCAGGGCTGGTCACTTCTTTTTTTCTCTAGCACTTTAGAAGATAGTCAAACCATAGGGAATGACTTGTCAATTTGAAAAATTCTCAATACAAGATCTTTCTCCTAGTGAATCAGAAACTCCATACTCGGTTTGGGCCCCAAAGAGGGAAGGAAACCTTGCACATAATGAAATGAGTATTATTTTTGAAAATATTCTTTATACGTTTCATAAATATCATGATGGACCAGATGAGGGAGTTTCGCTGTAATGTTCAACAAAACATAGAGTTCTACTGTGTGCTACTTGTTTTTACTCTTTATTTCCTTTTATTTAAATCACCCACTACCCTTGTGAAACATGAAGCTTGGAGTGACATGCCAAGATCCTGACAGCCTTGCAGAGACACCAGTCTCTGTGACAATAAGGAGTTGATGTTGGCTGGACCGTCAGCATGGAATACTAATACTAGGAACTACATGAAACAAAAAAGCAAGACAAAGGAGTGGCCAACATTCAAACACCAGAAGATTAAATCAACACTGCAGGATCCAGGACAAGGAGCAAACACCAAGTCAGGAGCACATTTTCAGTCTGAAAGCACAAGCAACATCCAGGCAATGCCTGCCTGGATCAGGTTTACCTACACTTAGTTATTAGGGAGAGGACAGCCAAGGCTTGCTACCACCAGCCACAAAGAGTCAGTGATCTAGACAGGCACATAAACTATTGACTAAGATTCCTCAACTGCAGAAACTTCCAAATCCCAAACAGACCAAAGAGTCCAAAAGTAGTACTGCTGTAATTGCTGCTTGTTCACAGGATCACAGAACAGGTAGGACTGGAAAGGATGACTGGAGGTCATGTTCTCCAACCTCCCTGCTCAAGCAGGGTCCCCTAGAGCATGGTACTCACAGGTTTTTGAATACAGCTCAGTTCACATGGGCCTTGTAAGGTGGTATCATGGTACAAATACTGCATTTCACGGAAATATGTCTTTTGTTGCACTGAAGTTACTCATTATGATCAGCGGTTTGAAGCTTATGAGCAAGGGAGATATTTAGTGTCTCTTAACTACCTAACTGTGACAGAAAACAGAGTCAGCCAAGGTTTTGCAATGGAACTGCCTAGACCTTTTCTTTCTAATGAGATCCCCAAAGAAGACTGAAAGACTTTGAAACTCAGAAAGCAATTTTTTACTAAACCTTGAACCAGAACCAAAAAATGGAGAAGAAAAAGCGCAAAATGACCAATTCAAGCAGATGAGAAATGTCTTCCTCAGTTACTGGTTTGCTTTTGGTCAACTCAGTGATTTTCTAAGTTTGTTGCAAACAACTAATCTCCTCTCATCCTGGGAAGTCTTTTCCACCAGCCTCTGAAGTCGGTCTGTCTGCTCCTCCTGAGCTGCAGGATCCCAGATCTCTGCTATAACTCTTGTACGTGCCACACTCAGCTGTCTTGCAAAGTTTTTCCACCCACGTATGCCCAGCTGCTGGATAGACAGGAACCATCTGCTTTACCCTCCAAGGGGCTGCACCTGACCTAGCCTTCATAAAGGGACATACTGCAACTGTGAACAAAGGAGAAAAAAAAAAAGAAATTAATGTCCAGTATGCAAATCTTCAGCAATTTGATGATAATCTGTTTATGGATTTTAGTATAAAGAGAAATGCTAACCCTAATAGATGCAGCACCACTCTAAAATTAGTTTTTCTGAAATATAACACTTAGACAAAAAAACAGTGTTACTAGCCATACCCAGACATATTCGACAGTAAGGAGGAATATGTTAGTCAGAGCCTTTTTAAAGATCTGATAAAGGAAGAGGGGCCACACAGCAGAAGCGACTAGATTTTACATTTTCTGAAGTTGACACAACACAAAATAAGATCTGTTCTTTAAATGTTAAAACACAGTACACACATTAATGTGTCAGATGTCAGCACTGTGGTACTGGAACAGAAAGGGATACCTGAATGAAATGTCTTAGACTAGCAGAAGGAACCGACACACTGGGAGAAGAAAGCATTGAAAAATTTTGCATATGGATATAAGATGGTTATGTGAAAGTGAGGTCTGTGGCTGTACATAGGCTAACCATGGTGGTTCCTCTGGTTCAGCATGAAGTGTGAAGGATGAGAGCCCTACAAAGGCATAGAAAATAATGATGTCATGGTTTAATTCCCGCCTGCCACGAAGCACCCAGCAGCTGCTCGCTCCCTCCCCCACCAGTGGGACTGGGGAGACAACAGGAAGGGTAAAAGCTAAAAAACTTGTGGGTTCAGATAAGGACAGTTTAGTAGGGAAAGCAAAAGCCACACACACAAAGCAAAACAGGGAATTCACTGCTTCCCATGGGCAGGCTGGTGTCCAGTCATCCTCAGGAAAGCAGGGCTCCACTACATGGTACAGTTACTCAGGAAGACAAACGTCATCACTCCAAACATATCTCTGTGCTTCCTCTTTCTTCCCACCATGTTTATATGCTAGGCATGATGTCATATGGTCTGGAATACCCCTTTGGTCAGTTTGAGCCACCTGTCCTGGCTGTTTCTCCTCCCAACCTCCCATGCAGCCACAACTTCCTCGTCAGCAGTAGGAAAAGCAAAAAGGCCTTGGCTCTGTGTAAGCCCTGCTCAGCAATAACACAAACATCTCTATTTTATCAACACAAATAAAAAAACATAGTCCCATACGAGCCACTGTGAAGGATATTAAGCAAAACCCCAGCCAAAACCAGCACATATGGGCACGGGAGGTAAAGAAGAAGGACAAAAGGACCTGGATCTCATACGGAATCAGACCCAAGTATCCTGCACATGCCTTACGCAAAGGAGTTATGGGGCTTAAGTTTAGGCCAGTGCTGAAAGTCCATAGCATAAACCAGTCTGTCAGGCTCTGCACAGGACTTTACAGATCTGGGGCTAACAGGAAGGTTGTGTGCCTTCCCACCACAGGATGACTTGTGATCAGGGTGGCTCTGGCCTGAAAAAAGCAGGGAGATGAGCTATGACCTGGTAAGGTTCTACCGCTTGCATGCCCTTTAGCTTGGGGGAAACTAAAAGGAAAATGCAACATTACGCAACAGCCAACACTATACGACCTACCAGCCTGACTGTCAAGACTGGGAAACCAGAAGGCTCAAGCAGCAAAGATCCAAAGGAACAGCTAAAGGCCATTAATTTGCCTGCCTTCTGTGAACTACACCATTAAAATTATGTTCCAACTTAAATAGTATCAAGCTCATTTACTTCAATTTCACTAAGTAAATTAAATAATCAAACATTTAAAATCATGCCACAATGTAAAAACATTGACATATCCATAGGCTCAAATTTTAAATCACCAAATCAGTATAACATATATTCAGATATATGACAACTCTTTCACTGAAACCTGACAATGGCAGCACCCTTTAAAGTAGGTACATTTGCAAGGTAATGCAAGTGACAGAATCCCTGCATGAAGCTGGAGTAGGCTAGATTTGAAGATCTGAAGATAGGGCTCTCCATAGCCAGTAAAGATTTGGCAATAATATTGAATTAAACATGCCCTGCACTGGGCTCACTCAGAAATTTCATTTCAGCAGAATTGCTATGTTCAGTGATGACTGAAACCTTATTATTTTTGTTAAAATGGTCTAGTATTTGACTTCATTTGCTTCAGTCGTGGGAGCTCATTCAGTCTTTCTTTTTGATTAGTTTGGGATAAAAGGGCTAGCAAGAGCTCCATCAGCTCTGGAGGAACAAACTGTGTGGGCTGAATCTCGTCAGATTTACTGATGTTATGCTGATCATGTTTAATATCTGTTCAGGGATGTAAAAACTTTTTTTCCAGGAGGGAAACTGTACTAGCTCTGCCCAGTACCTATGAAAGAAAGCTAATCTAAGGGCAACTGAGGGAATACTACTCACTTGTTAAAAATTCCTAAAGTTGAGTCTAAGCTAAGACACTTTTTCCAGATTAATAACCCTCTCCTTTCTCAGAATACTGAGCAGATTTACATAGAGCCCTAAAGTTAGTTCATAAAACGTGTTCAAAGTGGCGTAAGAGAATTTTATGATAGAAGAAATTTCACTCTTTCTTAACCTATACAAAAATGTAGGTAAGGGAGCACAAGCCTATGGATATGTTTATTTACTGCCTCCTTCCTGTTAAAAGATATATTTTAAATGCAGGCCTCCTTTATTCTCAAACTATCAAAAGAGATGCCTCTTTTTAAACCTGTCCTTTAAACAAAATAAATCAAGAGGCTAGAAGAGTGTCACGTAACAATTCATTCACAGCTCTGAATTTCCAAAAGATGTAAAATCAAAATGAGCCTGTGACTTGCATATACAGGTCCTTGAAAAAGTGAATCTTTAGACCTGCTTTGCCCTTTTCAGGTGCTTGCAGAGATCCTCTGCTGTTCCTCTGCCTGATCTTCTCACTCTCAGATCTCCAGCTGCCAACGTCCCTCCCTTCATTTCTTTGCCACTGTGGCACCTGTGTATCTCCCTCACTCCTCTGCCACCACAATTCCCTTACATCTGCCAAGGATCTTTGTTTGTTTTAGGCATCTCCTCAACCCTCCCATTTACACCTGCAGTTGCCCACCCCAGCAGGTGCCTGGGAGTGAGGGACTCAGGGCTGCTGATGGGCAGTCAGCCACACTATCCAGTTATGAGACCTCCCAAGACTTGCTGAACCTATCCTGTTCCCCAAGTCTTAATGAGAAAAGTCTTCCTGGATGGGGCAGGAGCAAAACTGAACCATGAGTAAGGCATGAGAGCACAAAAGATGTGATTTCTAAGATCCCAAATGTTCCTTGTGAGGCACAGGGTGCCCTGGTTGAGCTGCCTTCTATGGAATATTGACTGTGTTCAGTAACTTTTTGGGTCAGATATACTGCAGCTAAAACTTCTGAGCCTGTTCAGATAACTCATTTAACAGAACTAGAATCCCAAGTGATTAGTTTTCTGAGGAAAATCTTCTACTGAAATATTCTGTGTCACATTCCTCCTATCCTTTAATCTATAGGCAGTGCCTTGAAAACTTATTTGGAGGTAATTTGAATTTAAAAGAGGAAATAAATCTACCCAAATCATCCCAACAGCAGCTGACTTCACTAATCAAGACAGATTTTTACATAGCCAGGGATCTTTCATCAAAGACATCAGGAAACCTTCAGTGGAGCCACTCAGGACTTGGTAGGATATTGTAAAGCATCTTTCATTCAAGCCCTGTCTAAAATTCATTATTAAACTAAGACTGTCAGAAAACGAGGATAACATTGGGCAAGACTAGTGTGAACATGTGAGGCTGGGGTCTTTCACAGAGCCTCAGACAATTCCAGCACTCGTACTCCACTCCATCCCCCGTGGGCAGCCCTAGAGGATGGAGCCTGCTGCCCTCAGCCACGCTCAGTGGTGCTTACTCGCTGCACGGCACAAACTCTGTGTACTGTGAGGTGGCAATCTGTTTTCTCACCACCTAATTTTCATACCCATTGTACTCAGTTAATGAAATAAAGAGTTGCCTTAGTTGACATTTTCTGTTTGCCTTTGATTGTGGACATCTTCTATGTGGCAGACGGAACTGCCTTGGTTTCTAGAGTAAAATTTCAGAAATACCTCACTGAGTTGGGAGGATGTTAGCTGGATCTCCCACTGAAATGAGGCTTTTGTCACTCATTCTGCACATGTAGGCACAAGCTGGTCTTCTGATTTCTAATCCATTGCTGAATTTCAATCAGATTTGACGAAGGTTCTCTTGAATTTGGTGAAAACAAGGTGAGAAGATAAAGGGCTGCTAGTTCCCACTGTGAAAAAAGACAAATAAAATGACAATCTTATTTTTCTTGGGCAATCAGAAACTCAAAGAGTTAAGAAAGTGAAAGAGTGCAAGAAAGATATGTTGAAAGCCAGGCTTTTTGTTTCCTCTCTCCAAGAAACAGCTTGTTACAATGTTTCCTTCTATTCCTGAAGGCAGGACCTCCATCACTCCTGCCACACCAACCATTACCGTTCCAAGTTTTATAGGGAACACAGTACATTCTGGTTTCCAAAAATTTATTTTTATTTATTTCTATTTCTTTTTTAAAGTTTTTTTTTTTATGCATCATGGGAGAAAAATCTGTGCAAGAATCAAGAGCTGAAAGAAAGAGAATCTGTTACTGCTTATGAACTGAAATGATGGGACTGGCTGAAGCTGTCCTGCCGATATCTTATATGTCAGCAGTCACTAAGTGTGAATTATTGACAGTTTCTGCTCTGCACTATTTTGTTCCTATCCATTGGCTCTGTAAATAGTGTGGCAGGTGACAAACTGCATGGTTCAGTGCTCAGCTCTTACTAACCAAAAGGCTTCCAGGAAACACCGAGTTGCTCAGAGACGTTGCTGTGGAGCAAGTATGAATCATATTTAACAAAAACCCCACCAAAACCTTGATTAATAGAAAAAATATGATTTTTTTTTCTGCTTATCGTTTAGGGTAATCCTTCGTGTCCTTGAATTAGGAAGGCCAATGTCATGCCAGCTGTATTGGCATGCTTTAAAATTCAGCCTTTAGCACAGAATAATGATGAAACTTGGCTTTATAGGAGAAAATCGGATTGAATTCCAAAGATGAAAATATACCCCCCCCAAAATAGAAATAATGTTAGTAATTAGCTAAAAAACAGTGAGAGTACTTAATAATACCATTCACAGTTTTAAGCTCTTTATAATTAAGGAAAAGTTTAGAATAACAGATTATGAACTCTCCTGTTATGAATGGAGGTAGTTTGGTAGGGGTGTTCTGGCAGCAAAGTAATTCCCAAAATAGAGCACTGGATTCACTCCCAGCTAAAGGGAGCAAAACTTGCAGATGTTGCTAATGCAGACAAAACCCAGAACATATACATGTGACCAGCTGCTGCAATTCTAAGAATCGCATCTGGCACAGAACATGTGGCTGTTTTAGCATCACACCAAGAAGTGTTACTCAGTCTTTATGTACTATATCTTTCAGAAGGCAAGCATTTTAAATACAGGCTTGAATTAAATATGTAAGTAGTCCCAGTGGAATTACTCAGGTGCAGAGGGACATGTTTAAGTAACTTCCTGAATCAAATAATAAAACCCTCAACAACCTGATCTGACTATGAGTCAACTAACAATATTCACCACTTTTTCCTGGTGACAAAAGCTCTTTTATTTTTTCTGTGCTTTATTTGCCTCACTCTATTTCCTTCAGATTTATTTCTTCTCTTGGGTTTTGGATTGCGTGCTTCCTATTGTTATTCTTCATCAAATATTTCATGTACAAGTGCTTTCCAAAACAAGGCAATCAATCCAGAGCAACATATTTCCAGTAATATATAATTAACTGAGTACTTTTTCTGTCATGAAATTGCTCTAGGATTTACAAAATTATTTTCTGCATGCATTTATGCTGATAAGCTAGAAAAGTAAATAAGATTTCATGCAAAACCCTAAAGAGAGCAATAGATGATAGCTATTTGGCCTCACAATATGCATAACCACATTTTGGATTTTCAATTATATTCACAACATGATGAGGAGTTGTTGGGAAATTATCCCCTTCACTACTTTCTTCTTCAGCTTCTTTCTTCAGCTCTGGACTGTCCCATCTGCATTGCATTCATGAATTTTCTGTCTGAGGACTACCAGAGTTGGTGCAATGCAAAGCCTTGAGGGCATTGATTGGTCATGGACAATAGCAGATGACAATGTTTCCTTAAATAAATGAAAAAGTGCAACACACGATTTCCTGCTTCTAACAAAGGAGATAAGAGACCTGTTGGTCAAATATTATGAAAATACTTTTTCTTTTTATATTCTTACTTTATATTTTATATTCTTTATATTCTTACTTTATATTTTTACATTCTTACTATATTTCCCTATTTCTTTTCAACACTAAGACCGCTCACCACCATCAGTGAAAAGGAAGCGATGGAAAAGAGTCATTTTTTCCCATCACCATAAAGAAGAACTGACTAGGAGACACATTCAGAAGGGGCATTGTCTTCTTGCCCGCTACTGGCCCTGCTTGCCTTACTCCCTGGCCTCTGTCCCGACTGCCCAGATCAACCATTCCCCCTCATGCCAGCTCTGGCACTCTTCACTCTTTTCCGTGAGCGAGTTTAACATGCTAACGCAGCAGTCAGCTAGCCAGAGCTGTACACTGCTTTTGCTTTCTGCTCTCAGGGAGGTCCATGGCAGTTCACAGACAGGCCTGGCAACCATCAGAGCCAGGCCAAGACTAGAGGTGGGAATGTGTAGCCATGAGCAGGGTGGTTTGTGGGAGGGGGAAGGGGGAAGCCCCTCACTGAACATTGTGCAATTCTTCAACTTATCCACAAAGCTGTATGCTTAAGATGACACAGGTTTCCCAAAAAACTTGAACAAGAACTACTGGTGGTATTGATTTTTGATGGATGAAATTTCCATGTGTGGTCAAGGGATCGTATAGTGCCACACTTCCAAAGGAAGAGCACCAGAGATCCCAATTCCACGTTATGCAAACAGTGCAGTGGAGAGATGGGGACTGGAGGGAGAAAAACAAACATTGAAGTGAGTTGGCAATCGTTTACATGCAAAAAGGGGTTTAATTCTTTAAACTGTTGGTAGTGAGTTATTCACCTAGCTCTAATGCTTTACCTACAAGAACATTATGAGGAGTAGCTGCTATGCGTGAAGTTTTTATGGATGCAAGTGCTAACTGTCCAGAATGGAGCTACTGCCACCAGTTGCTTTCTGGCATTCTGCAGTATGTGTGCAAGGGAAGCAATGAATTTAAACAGGTTTTCTAGAAGTTATTTGATTGGAAAAAAGAAAACACTCATGAAAATGCTCAAAGGCAAAGCTTCTTGCATGACAAAAGGACAGACCATTACGTCATTCTGGTGCAGAAGGACACAGCAGCCCTTGCCGTCTAAATAACATGCTTAAAATCTTCTAAGTGTGTGAGAAAACTCACTCACCAGACACAGCAACGCAGTGAAATCCTTGTCCTGAGAACTGAAAAGCAGCAGATTGCAGTTAATGATTTCCTGATGCTTCCTGGAAGACAGCCCTTTCAAAGCTGAGCAGAGAGGTCACTAGGCTGTTTGCCTTGGGAGCAGGTCTCCCAATTAATCGCTATTGAGGAGAGCAGAATAATTGGCCTCTGAAGTAAAAGGTGCTCATTCAGATAAAATCTAGACATTGTAAACTTTGAGATTTACCTATTCATAGTTATTAACCTTCTTCAGACCTAATTAAGCCCTGTGGGTAAAGCACAAGCAGTGAAAGATTTTATACCCATGTCATATTTTCTCAAGGGAGTCTAAATACAATGTCTTCCGCCTCTTTTGCTTTGTGAAGTGGGAATTCTGTCATCCAGTGGTTTTCTGCAAATAGTGGATAACATCAGAGAGTACTCTGTCTGGAGTAACCTACATTTCTGCAGTTCCCATGGAACATTAAGCATCAACACTTACTTCAGGGACCCTAATTCTTGCTGCCATATAAGTCTGTTTACTCTAAGTGGTCTGTGTAATTCTTCCATCAGCACTAAATATAGGACCCAGTGTGAGAAGCTCCCTACTTTAGAGAGAGGAGCCATAGCCCTGAATGTTTTGTTCACTGTCTCAGCAAGCAGAGCATATCTCTATATTCACTTATTTGGATAACCATTGTCAATGCACTGATGGATACTGAAGCTACTGACATGGTAGAGCCATGCATGACCTGAACCTCAATTCTGCAGCATTTTTCACACAGTTCAATTGTTTTATTGTAAAGATGTCTAAAAAGAGACCTGATCCTTTAAGATTCACAACTGAGTCACACATAGCTGAGGTGAAGCAGATGTGAGAGAGTCATATTCCAAAATTCTCATTGGGAAGCTCTGTTACAAGAAAAACCCATGAGAGCTGTGGCTTGTCTGTCTTTACAAAAATAGAGAAACATTTTTAAAGTATTGTGCCATGTCACAAAAACTGTAGAGACTGTAAAATGACAGAGTATGGTTTTCTTTTTTTAAATTGCTGCAGTTCCTGCCTGGATTTCTCCAGTCCCTGGAGGTTTTACCGTGTTCCAGTGATTCACTTAGAAATCCCATGTTTGCAAGTGGCATGAGTGCAGTATTAACACCTACAATGGTGATTTTCAAAATGTAGTCTTTTTTGTCTGTAGGGAGCCAAATAGGTCCATGATATTGCTGGCAAGAATGCCTTAAAGCATGGAACAGGAACTGCTGCTGCTGGGACTGCCACATCAGAGAGCCATCCTCAAGCCCAGCAGGCATCACCAGAAATTCAAAACAGGAGGATGGGAGCTACTGCTGCTTTACGAAAAGCCACTGTACAGGATAGCACTGCTGCTATACTCACCAAGAGAGTAGAAGAAAGATCAACAACTACTGTGATTTAAGGATCCTTCTAAGGAGATCTTCTAGCCAATTCATGAGAAGGGATGAGTTTGAGAGGACTGTAGGAGGGTAACAAGGTCTCTCTCTGCAGTTCATGTCTCCCTCTCCTGAGATGCCTATCTGCCCCATTCCGTGCAGATAGCCCATCTTCACCTCCAGCAAGGTGGTCCCCTGAACAGCTGCTATATGCTACTACATGCCTTCCCAGCACTGTAATTGGGGGTGGTGGAGTGTTAGTGGGTACAAGCCAAGAATAAAAATGGGTTGTTGGACTTTTTTCCTGATAAATCCCCTTCACAGACCCCCACAGGAGCATAGATCAGTGCTAAGCAGCAGCAGTTCCTTCAGCAGTAGCACTAACTTTGAATAAGCAAGAGAGTCATTCTGTCACTTAAGGCCAGAAGGCAGAGTTGCTTTGAAACCCCTCCGAGATGGCAAGAAAAACACACGTCTTTGCTGAAGATGTCAGCCTTTCAGAGCCTTCTTCCCCTGAGGTTCAGTGTAACCTCACTTAGTGCATGCCAAACAAAACAGGGAGCTTTGTTCACTGAGTGGGAAGTTAGAAATGTTTCCAGGAGCACTGTCATCACTATCATCTTCACCCACAGGTTCAGAGATGACTCAGTGTGTCTGAGGATGCCACTTTAGGAAACCAAGCTGAGTGTGCTGCTCGTGCCAGAGACAGGGCTGATGTCAGGCTTACTGAACAGGGGTAGCATTAGCCCTAGCAGTCATACACTAGTTTTAGGTGTTGGGGTTGTTTGACTTCTTTAACTGAAGGGTAAGGGGGCTGTGTACTACAGTTCTGTGGGTAAAGTCACTACAAATCAGCTTAACCCGATCTGGTTGTGAATCAGTAGTCGGAAATGGTGTGAGTATTTAAGTCAAATTATGTGAATGCATCATGGGACTGTATTTAAATGATCACACACTTTATTTTCAAAGACTGGTATGTAAAATCTCTGTAGCATCTTCAGGCTTCGGTGAGGGACATAAAAAAGCTACATGTTTCTCTTTGAATGCAAGACTGTTTCCATTGATAAGATGGTACTATATTAAATAGTGGAAAATTGGTTTCATTTCAGCTTAGTTGACCTTATTTCTTTTATATTTGTAAAGATACTGTTATTTCTAATAATCATTAACGATCACACTTAAAAAATATCTAGAAACCGAGCACATTTTTAAGCAAAACCACATTTTTCCTGATTGTATCTCAAATGCTAGTGCTGAGCTAAAGACAGGAAAAAACAGCATGAACTACTCCACTGGAGCAGGAGAAGAAAAGAAATCTCCTAGGCAAGATTTGCTAATACCAGATTGGGTGGCATGGTACGTTCCAAGGGTTTAAAAATAGCAGTATGACATTGACATTACTGTATCAATAGTGGAAAATCAAAGGGCCGCTGTCCTGGTTTGTAGGTCAGAAGTCTGGCATACGCTGCTATTTTAAGTGGTAGTAAAGTCTGCATGGTGACAGTATAACCAGGAAAATGTTTCCAAAGAATGTTGGTCTATTACACCAGTGACTGAAGAAAACTTTCAGTTGCAAGGCTGCCTGAACATTGCAGGTTGGATCTCTACTACTTGCCATGTATTTATTCTGGCCAAAAAAAAAAATGCCCACGTAAATGGTCACAAGCAAGGTGGACACGATGGAGGGTGCACGGATACTTGAGTAAAAACCATCAGTCTGAGCAAAACAGCACTACTTGTGTCTAGTAATTATCAGTTGACTCTGGGGACAAAGTGAGATGATCATGGAACTGGCCTCCATAGTAATTATTCTATATTTGTTACTGCATTTGTGACTTCCATGTTAATACCAGTGAAACTGAAAAGCTTATAAAAGCAGGAGCCTGCTCTGTCAAGCACATCTGAATGAGAAGTCCATGCAGGTTTATATTCTGTTCTCCTACATCCATATCAAATCACTTGGATTTTTCAAAGGTAAGGTAATCCATCATCCATCTTCAAAAGTCTTAACCTAAACTTCAGAAGTCTTCTTTCCTTGGTTGCCAGTAAAATGGACACTTTTCTCTCATTAAGAGATTTCATGATCAGAATTTTCTGAACGAAATGAATTTCCTGTCAAAGTTTTGCTATTAGTTAAATATAGAAATGGCAGAGTAACTCTCTGAGTGGATCATTTTAAGTCTTCTAAGAGGATTAAAATATCTGATTCAGAGACACAGCCATTAGATGGATGACTTTTCAGAGCGAAGCAAAGCTCAGCCCTGCTCTGATGTTTATCCAGAAACTTCTATACTTATTAGAGTTTACTTTGAAGGTATGTTACCAGTGTCTTGATTCTGTATTTCAGTAATATTGAATGTGACTACTTATACTTAAAGTGACTTTTGCATAAGACATATGCAGCTATAAATATATAAATAAGAAATGAGATTTTTTTAGCTACGCTCCCTATTGGCTTAAGTTTACTGGGACTTTTGAAAGCCTTTCTGAGGCTCTGCTTTAGGATCAGACTTGGAAAATAACTGGACTTTTTCATATTCTAGACCTGAAATCCTAATGCCAAAAGGAAGTGTATTACTGCTGCCATTCATATTGCATTGCTCTGTGGAGGTCATAGCTGCCCCTCGTTCCCAGCACAGTGCAAAGCCTCAGCATGACATATCTTCCACCTAACAGCTCATCTTGTCCAGATTAAAGATGATGTATCTCAGCAACATCTGTCATCTATGTGCTTTCTCCAGTGGGGATGGCCATCATTTTGCCCTAACACCTTGTTGGTGCTACACCAATTACTAAAAACAGGGGGTCAAGAACTTTATATTACCTCTAACTAGTAGCACACTCAATTAGCTGTTCAACTTCCAGTGTTATTTCCACTTCAGCAAGAAACTGCAGCACATTGTCCCCCTCAACTGCGTGCTATGTCCTTTTGCACAAAGATAGTCAGAAAAATAGCTTCACGTGGGTAAAAGCATCATTCCAGATTTTGTGCTGAGACACAACCAAAGTCCACCAGCATGCTTGGGCTGTCTGTGTGCTGCTTTTTTCAATTTTTGCATAAATTAAAGCAAGTGAGTAAAACCTAAATATGTGAGACAGAATTGGACATCCTTAGTCACCTGTGACTCAGCAACAAATTAGACTCTGATCCAAAACCAAGCATTTCTCCAGCAGTCTTAAAAAGCTTTTTGCTAAACTCCCATCAAACCAAGATAGAACATTGTAAGCTCTGGCCCGGAGCACAACTTAAATTAAAATTGTGGCAAAATTTATGATTAAAAAATAAATGAGTGGGCACTCCTTTTGAACTAATTTGGTATGAATCATTTCCTTCTTGGAAGTGACAGCTGGAAGAAAGTCTTCAGACTCTGCTCAGACCATAACATGCTCCCTATGGCTTTCCATGGAGATGTGACAACACAGTTTATCAGAGAATGAGTTGAACACAGTGACTGTACTGTATGAAAAGAGGACACTACTTTTCAGAGTGGACAGCTGAAATTGGGAAGTACTTCATGGACCTGCAACTACACTGGTACTGTCTGAACTCATTCTCAATCAGTATTTCTTTTTCCTTATAGAAAATAATTTTCTTTCTCCTTTTACCTTAAAAAATCATGGCCTTCTCAAGGTGCAGGGTTCTTCAGCTGAAGATGCCTAATCCAACACTGGCTTGTCATGTAGTTTTCTCAAAAGCATTCAGCCTAACAAGAAACAAATAGAGTTGAAGTGTTGAGGTGAATTTACCAAGCTATGCTACCACTGCATTTATAGTCACTCATTCATAGATGTACTCAACCAGCTCTTTAAGTTACTAAGTTGCTTGCATGAGCACCAGTAATTTAGTTTATAAACATAACATCCAACAAAGCTTACCATCTACGCAAGAAAGAAGGTGCTATCTCGTAGGGATGCCTCATGTTTTAAAATATCTGCTGTCTGTTTTGTGGACAGTTTTAGGACTGAAAAGCTATTTTCAAACTGAAACAGCAGAAATTAATTTTGTGGATTCCTTTCTTAGAGGGCATAGATGGAAATGAGATTAATTTTTTTTCCTCAAGTATGTCTTTTAGCTAGTCAAGGGTCAAGCTAAGCACTGTAAAACCTTTCACATGCTGAAGGCATGTCTTGAGGCAGATGCTTAGGGTCCAGCCCTTGCAGATGAAGTTGGGTTCTATAAAACTTGTGTCTGTGAGCACATCTGTCTCTCCTGGCTCTGTTTCTGTTCAGGACTTTTCAAGTGGTTTGCTAAATACTGAAGGAGGGTGGGGAGAGTCCTTCCATCTCCGTCACTAACTTCCTGAATTATTGCTGCTTCCTCCAGTCAGACCTGGCCATGTGTGTTGGATGAACAATGAAACAGACCCTTGACTGCTAAAAAACAGCCCTTCATGGCATTTTACTGATAGCCACACTGAGAGTCTGTCCCACTCCAGTGCTTGTCTGGCGATGTGTGTCGTGGAGTGAGTGCATGTGAATCTGCAATTTGTATATAAAACATTTTGTTAAAGCTTACTTTCTATAGGTATATTAATCTTACTGTCTCCAGGTTTTTATGGTTCATGGCATGCACTAAAGAGTTTGCTCATAAAAATAAGAAGCATTGAAAGCAACTGAGTTATTGAAAGCTTTTGTCTTTTTACAACATCACTGTGCTAAACAGCCAGATGCATGTGATGCTCTGTTTATTTAACACATCCCCGTTTATTCCCATAGAAAAAACAAGTCATCCCTTCTAAATTTGTACTCTAATCTCCAACATAATACAGGCTTCAACATTTCTAATGTTAATAAAATTACAATTTTTTTCTGATATAATATTAGGAAATTAGATTCAAGTTAAATAACACAAAAATGTAGATCAATATTAAAAGCAGGAAAATGAGACCATTAAAAAGAAATTGAAGTGAAAGTACTCATTCAATATCACTGCCCTCAAACGTCTTCCATTGCACTTAAATTTATATTTTGAATCCAAGTATGGGGTTCATGTGTGCCATTTTCTTGGAAAACCAGAATAATTTTGACAAAAATAAGCGGAATTTCACAATGGCTAATTGCATTTCCATACCACATGTGATTACAAAGAGAGTAGTTGTGATAAGGGTATTCCCTTGACATGACTACCTATTCCATCCCATTCTTTTCAATAATCATTCTTTAAATAGTAGGACACTCACAGGGTTTAATTTTCTCAAACACATTCTATCTATGTGCAGAATAGAAGTAGTGATTAATTTTTCCAAAGGCTTTGTTAAAGCCTTCACTGTTGAAAAATTAGGCAGCAGGAATGATAACACAAAACATGATTGTTGATGTTGTCTCTCTAATGCTTTCTCTTCTGAAGTACTGGATTTCACCAATTGATGTGTCTAAATACTACATAGAAATTGGCACCTGTTGAGCTGAACATCAGATTATTTTTAACTGAGAAATAAATATTGCTAGAATTGAAGTTTTTGCCAATAATGACCTTGTTAGGATATAAATTTTCATACTGATCAGTCATCATATACATGGCAATTTTTTAATGCTTTTTCTGGCATTTTTTTTGTAACATTGCATAACTAGAATTTTGTGCAACAAGCAACAGAATGTACCAGGGAAGAGGGCACACCACCTCTTTCAGAAAGCAGTGATCAGATGCCCTGGGCCTGCCTTGGGACCAGTATTGGTGTGGTAGTTCTTTGCCCTGAATTATAATGCACAACAAGAAACAAGGAAAATAGGAATCATGGCTGTAGCAAATCACTGAGCACCAGAACCACAGACAGCGAGCAGAAGACAATTCCCCAAATGCCGTTCCCATCCAATTTTCTGTGCCTTTGGCACTGTCTGTAAGTACTCATGCTGAATCTCATGACCTAAATGCAGAACAGATATCTTTTCTTATTCATCATCTAACTGTAGAAGGAAGATGTGGTTTAAAACAGCACAACCCAGTGCCAGGAATAAGAAATTTTAGGCACCGGTCTTGCCTCTTGGTGATGTCGGTGACACAATTAATGTCCTGATCTTAAACCACTGAATATTATAGCCATAAAGAAACAAAATAAAGAGAGAGAGGAACCCAAGCAACTCTGTATTGCACAGCATTTCCAAGCTATGTGGATTTAGTACACATGCTGTGTACAGGCACAAATACTCAGAGCAAGACACGGCAAAGCAGGGAAAGCTACTTCAAAAAAAACTTCAATTTCTCATTCAGCTTTCAGGCTGAAGGCAGCTAAACAGATCCTATCTGCTTGGCACAGGCCACACTAAAGAAGATACAGGCGAGCAAGCAAAGTACAAGTCCAAATTTTGCAAGAAAAGCAAAATATATTTATATTTATATATACATATTTAGCTTGCCAAGGCACAGAGCAAGCCCTTACAGTATATCGTTACTATTACCTGCACTCTCTGAACCAGAGCTCACACGGGCATGTCTACTTGCTGTGCCATTGCACCTCTATTTCCTACACTTATTTTTGACAAGAAGCATGAAAATTAAATTCCGAAAGAAAAACAGATCAAAAGTCTATTTGGTTTCCTAACCCTTTCTCTTCCCTCCTCTCTATATTTAAGACCTTATTTAATAAATTCATTGACATATCTGCAGGATTTTGCCTCAAGTTCTGCTTGTGCCACTCATGGGATATCGCTGATATCCCACCTTCGGTAACAATCTTCAGGAATAAGCACTACCCTGGGCACCCTATGATATTCTGTCATCCTTTAGTACCACACTTACAAGCACACTTTATTCCTTTCTGTGCTAATCCTGATGACAGATGTCTGTTGTCTCTCCATTCAGTGTGCACAAAAGCAGCAACGGTTTTGATTTGCCCTTTCATCCTTTGAGTTTTACTTTGCTTTGATCAAAGGCTGAAAAAACCATTCCAGCAAGACTGCATGAGAGCAGGTGTCCAAGAAAAACACAAGTGTAGGGTGTGGTCTCTGTGTTCAGCAGTATCAAACTAGTTTCTCTCTCCATAAAGGAAAGTTTGAAGAAGGAAAGGATAACAGACCCTTTTTTATGTAAAATGGGGACATCCATAATATTTCTCTAATTGCAGAAAAGTAACATGAGTACCTATGGCAACTAGATATTCTCATTCTGCTCCAGGTAATCATTTAGAAAAATTAAAACTGTCTCACATAAGTATGTGAAGATTACTAAAACGGAAGGCAACGGTGCAAAGATAGAAATAGAAGTAAAATAAAATGATTTTAAAATACACCCTTTATGCAAGATGTCAAGTCCTAGTCAGATTATAAAAGGGATTAAATAACTTCAAAGGAAAATTAATACATAAAGTTGATTCTTAATATCAGAACCTGGTCTGCCTGAGCACAAATGTTAGAATTCCTTTAGATCTCAAAAATGTTAATTTCTTTCTGCCCTCTAACAGCACAAATTGCCTTGCTGGGTAAGGCGCCCATGGACAAATGGCCATCAAGTAATTTGTCAGTTTTACCTGGCTAAAACCTCTGTGTTTCTTTACAAGACAGAAAATATAAGGAAGGTGGATGCTGACGTATGATAAACTGTCATCATTTTACTGGAGATATTCAGTAATTCTCCTGTGGCTATTTATAGTCATGCTGAAATTTAGGAAGATTTACCAACCTACTAGTATTACCTTCCCTGTGGGAAAAAACCCAACTTTCTTACACATCTCAAAATTTTTCTAAAGCAGTGAATAAAAATGCAGTAAAAACTGAATGTCCAGAATTTTTACAGCATATTTTTATCCCCCCAGTTATCTGGTTTTTTATATTTAATGTTGGCCATTTTATGTTGCAACAGGTTTGTACAAAATCCTGAAGAAGTTGCAGGTAACCTTATTCTTTGCCAGACTTCATTCATTTTGGGTCACCTATAGAAATTAACTGCCCCATGAAAATTGTGCAGGTTTTAATTAAAACTGGTTTTGGAGCCCCAAGCTAAGGACAAAATGTAGTGCTCAAAAAATCTAAACATTAAATAGTGCAACTAAAACTAAGATAATTTTAGTGGAGTTTTTGCTTTGAAAAAAAAATAGGAATGGAATACCCAATTCTCTTAGTCTTGTAGGAAATATTTTATCCTAAACTAATATAATTACATTTAAGTTAAGAACAAACTGATGATTTCCACAGTTTATTAATTAAACCAGATTTAACTGAGAGTTACTTTTCTTATATCTGATTTTCCCCAACCTCTAGGATTTTTTCAGAGGATCCTGAATTCAGAGCAACTGAAATAACTATTCACTGTGTCACTACAGGTTTTCTAGGGTCAGTTTCTGATGTGAGTCTCCTGTTATCTTTTGTTAGGATTTTGTATCACCCAGATAAACCTTTTTAATCATCAGCATTGTAGTGACAACTGTAGTCACCACTTGGGACAGGATAATGAGGACTGCTGCTCAGATCTCTGGGTTTAAGGGAGTATTAGATATAGACCGGCAGTCCAGCATGAAGCAGCTCAAGGTTTCATGGACATTTTGCATCAACAGAAGGACGGCAGGATTCAGGAATCACTGGTTCCTTTCTGGGCTCTGAGGAGAACTGATCTACGTTGGCCACAGTCTATTCTCTCTTGATCCCTGTTTCTTTCCCCCCTCTCGTTCCTAGTCCATAGCCCTTTTCTTTCTTCAGGTTGCTCATTGACATCCTTGTTGCACACAACCAGGTTCCTCAACCTCATCTCAGTTTCTCTCCATACTTCCAGGATCTGACCTTCCATGTGTTGTTACCTCTGCACAGGTGCCGTATTTCATTATTTAGCTTTGCCAGCACCTCACAGAAGTATCCCTCCTAAAGCCTTGTGAGAAGTCCTTGCCTTCCCAGACTATATCTTCATGTTCTTCAGTCCCAAGCCAGGTGTCCTGCAGGATTTTATATCCAGTGCCTTCCCACAGGAACAAAGAAATGGGATCTTTCAGCCCAGATGACATTCTTTCTTTGGTGTAGGAAACCGCTTCCTAAACCAGAAGAAACTTTGGACAAAAATCAAATATTACCTTCTCCAGATCTCCTTTAACTCTCAGATCAAACTTAAGCAGATACAATTTATAAGTTTATACCCTTTTCCTTTGTGCCAATATTCTACATCCCATGTTAGCTGATTTACTTACAAATTGCAAGCATGTCCTCTTTTTTATTTTTACTAAACTAAATAAGATATGCTCTAAACTAAATAAATTCTGCTCTTCTAATCCCCCTCCTCCAGGTAAAGTTTTCCATTACCCACTCATCTTAATCCTCCAGCTCTGCACCTGTTTGAGTCTGGATTCATCTTCATTAAACCCAATCATCCAGAATAGAACAATATATTGCAGACTTGGCCCTAGACATTAGCACTAATATGTTCTTTTCTGTACTGGAGATGCTACATCTTAAGCTTTCACACACATTTTTAAGGCTATGTATGTCAGACTGTCTCATATATTTCCATAATGGACTTAGACTTCCTGTTGCTTTATCCTCATCAATTTTTAAGAGTTGACAAGTTCCAAATTTAAGGATGAAATTTGTGTTATTCATTGCTAAATCCACTTCTATAGTACTGAACACTATTTCAGCCACTCCAGTTGTCAGTGATATTCTGCAGTGTACCCTGAATTATATTCTAACTCTTCTTGAATATTGTCAGTGCCTTACAACTGCTTGTTATCACATTTAGCACACTGCCATTTTTGGTGTCAAGGTCATTAATAAAAATATTTAATGAGTTCTGTCTCAAGACTGATCTTTGATGAGTAATCACTCTACAGCCAGATAGATGCTCTTTCAGCACATTCTAGAGCTCCCTCTCTATTTTTTTCCTTAATAATCTTATAATTCTCCTATAAAAATTGCATCGTCTACACTACAGTCAAACTAACAGCTTCCTACATGACATCAGAGTGAGGAAAAGACAAAAAAATGCAGTATCTCTTATCTGTAAAATCAATTCCCTAACAAAGAAGGGTGTGAAGTCAGTATAGTGCGAGACATTTTCAGTAGAATCAAGTAATATTTTATCACATTTTCACTTACTTTTGCTTTCAGTTGTTTTCCTCACAAACATTTCTGCAAAGACGTACCATTACGGAGGGCTGTGGGCCCTCAAGACAAGAGCCTTTTGCATTCCCCTGGAGGAGTCAGACTTAAGCAACCCACTTCGGGGTCATGGGGAGAACCCAGCATGCTTTGCTTCTTCATGGTAATCACCCACACCCCATTGGCTAATTGGTTTCCACCCCACCCCCTGCCGTTCCCATATATACCACTGCTTTTAGCCCTCAAAAGAAGGGATGCTTCTTGTCCTTGGCCTCCCATTTGTGGAAGCTCTTGTTCCAGGCCTTCCCTTTGTCAGGGTGGTTGGACAATAAAAGCTACTCTGTGGAACCGCCATACGAGGCCCCTGTCTCTCTTTACCCCTGAGTTAGCCAGGGGTGATCTCACAAACAGCTGAGACTGCTTGCAGCTGAGAAGCTGCTACATTTGCTGGGATCACCTGTCGCTCAGGAAGGCCTGCCAGTGCCCTTGGAAGGGCTGTTCCCTGTGGGACACTCTCTCTGAGAAGGTCATGGCTGGCCGGTGCTGACCAGTGCCGGCCCCCTAGCGACACACCATGCCTAGGAGGCCAAACACATGGACCCTGTTACAGTGCCCATGCGTGCACCACACACATCTCAAATATTTTTTTTGTGCTTTATTGTGTGATATGGTCCAAACCCACAATAGTTCTGTTCAAGCTCCTTGCTACATGTGTCAGTTCTTTCTGTATTCTGCAACCCGTGGTCTATCCAACCACAGTGGCTCAAGCACCCTGTGTTCTTTGTATGCCGTTTCCAGTTCAGATGAGCTTATTTTGAGTTCTAAACTCTCACCTCTTTTACACTTCCTAACTTCAACCCTGTACTAAACATCCCATCCTTCTTACAGAGGCTGATATCTATTAGTGCTGACTGTAGATGTTCAAAAACTACAAAATCAAAAACTACAAATTCACCTGCCATACTAAATATGCAGTACATCTCTAAACCAGGCTACAGTAGCATCTGAAGAAGGGAGTGATCCCCAGTTGGAAATCATTTCCACACAGCAGGAGAGAGAATCTCACTCCCAAGGGCAAAGAGTTTAATTACTTAATTTCTCCTCAACCCAAGATTCTCAGTCCAAGGCTCTGTGTGTCTTGTTTAGTCTTCCCTGTTATTCCCTCATGCACGCTGGCTCCAGGGCTCCAAACAAGTTGTTACACCCAGTCCACCACCAATTTGCTGTGCAGAGGAATGGCTTGCAGGGATGTTTCAAGGCAAGTGGCAGACAGGCTAGCATCACTGCAGCTGGGAAGGATGTGGCTTTCAGCTCTGGCCCTTAGGATGGCTCTCCATCTGGCACTTAACAGAAATCAGATGAAACTGAGGACAAGAACATAATTTTGAAAGGTCAGTTCAAGGCAGCAGGATGCATCTTCCAGCTGAAGCTGGGATTTAAGGACACATCAAGGCTACCATCTTAATTTGGGGCCAGGACACAAACCAGAGCCCCAACCTGCTGAGCCCCCACACTACTTACCTGCTGATCTGTAATCTAGCCCATGTCAGCTGGCTCTCCAAGAAGGATGCAGGGCTGGGATACGCTGCAAGTCTGACAGCTGCACTAGCAAGCAGTTGGCACTGACCATGCTCAAAAAGAGGTTTCTTCTGAAAGAAGGTCAATCCCACCTTCCTGCACAGCCAACAGAGGGACATCTCACACCTCTGGACTCCTTTAAAACCACAAATAATGCCAAAATGGTGCTGATATCTTGGTCATTGTGAAGCAGTACAGCAGGCTCTGACTATAAATGATTTGTTCAAAGTCAAGTAGGAAACCTGTTGGCACAAAAAAAGAAAAAAGCTCGGTTTTTTCCAAATTTCAGAGATAATTTCAGCCATATTTGTTCACACTTTAAAAGAAAAATTAAAGCTTTACAGTTGAAGATGGATGAACTATTCATAGCAAATAATGTAGCCATCAAACAGAGACTTTTAGTCACTTGATGTATTATCAATGAATAGACTGATTTTTATGAATATGCTCATTAGCTGTAATTGTTTAACAAATGATTTATCTGAAAAAGTTTCATCCCCTGAGTTGTCTCTGGTCTACTTGCTTTTTGATTATTCACTAGATGTGGTACATGATTACTTAGCTCCCTCATAGAATAAGTGAAATATTAGCAGTATCTGTGAACACTTGCAGCATGAATATTCATTTGTGAATGCACACGTTATATGACTTGTCATTAAAGGCATCCATTATAGCCCTGTGAAGAGTAGTTTGACCCTTTTTAAAAATAAATGTAATTTATTGTGGCATCTATTCATTATCAAGGTTACTCTAAAATACAACTAAGTAATTACCTTTAAATGTTAATTCATCCCTTGCTGCAAATATTTTTTCTTTTAAATACAAAATTTAAATGCTGCTGTAAACAGAGAAATGGGCTTCTTAACTCTTGCACTGCCAAGCATGGGTTATTTTCAGAGAATGAGCATGTCTACACTGAAACCCATCGTATGATAAGAATTTGCACTCACATGTACTCTGTGTTCCTGAAAGAATTTACACTGTAAGAGGCTGAGAAAAGTGGCATCCAAAAGTTAAAGAGAAAAAAAAGAGAGAAAGGAAGAAATATGAGACATTCACAGGGAAAACTAAATTCCCCAGAAAACAATAAAAATGCCATAAACAGGTTGAAGTGCTGTGGAATGGTTAAAAAACAGCATGACAGCATGTAACGATAAATGACTTGAGAGTAGAAGATGGAAATTCTGCTTGTAATTCAGGCATATTAAAGGAAACTTCAGATCTGTGTAAAGAGCTGGCATTAATTTATTTGCTTACACTGGAAAATATTACACATTGTTTTGAAATTATTTTTTCCTTTATCCAGAAATAGCACTCTGAGTGCTACTGCTGTGCTGTTGCAATAGCTTCTCATTTGTAAAATCAATATCTGCTAAATATGGCACACCAAGTGAGGTAGGGACAAATAATGGACCACAATATGATTTGTTAGGAGTTCTTTTGATGTTCTGCTAAAGAATATGACTTTAAACGCTACAGTGTCTGGCGTACCCACAGTGAATTGCCCTTATAAAAGCTCTGCTGAATGTTTTTAAAAACAGAACTTCAAAAGCCTTAGAAAGAAATTCAGATCCCAGCTTGGTGACACAGAATTTCAGGGAATGGTTGTAATAATTTCACAGAAATATTTTCATACAGTTCAGTAGGAAGCTGACAATCTCTGATGTCATCACTACTGCTGGTGAGAGTATAGACATTTCTTATTAGCTGTGAGAAAATGAAGCAGATTATGTGATGACAGGTAAAGGAAGTTAAAGCTCTTTCATCCATAAAACAGTAAATACAAAAACAACAGCAAAACATGGATGCAAAAGCCAAGTGTCTCTTTGGAAGGTGTTACCTGCTCACTGCAGCAATTGCTAAGTAGACATAGTTCAGCAGGAGAAACAGGAGGCCTTCTCACACATCTACAAAGAAGGAAGAAAAGAAGCTATGCTCTAAGCCTACAAATAGTAAGTCAGAATGGGCCAAAAAGGATGCAGTGGATCAGCTGCCATAATGGAGTTAACTGTGTAAATATGTCCAGAAATTAAAACCTGGGACCTACTGTGGAGGAATACAAGGCTGAAGAGACTGACTCTGACCCTTGTGTTGTAAGTACTGTGTATCTTCATTCAGGAAAAACTACATACTTGACAAAGCCCTGGAGAGCTTTGTCAAGTGCTGGAGAGTCCTACTAGAGGTCTGACTTGCTCTTTCCATGAGCTTCCACAGAAAATGTTCAGTATCTACCACTGGAGAACTACACTTGGTACCTGGAAACAGAAAACCAGAAACAAAGATACTAAAACAGCAGAGCAACTAAGGAATACAGGGTGTTTAGAGTACTTACAACTGCAGGAGTAAAAAGGGAAGAGTCCAAACAAGAATTTGGGATCTTTGTGCAGGTGGGTAGAGTCACAGCAAAGAATGATAACTTGTTTTAATATGCAAAATGAAAAATAGAGTAGACACAGAGTGTGGACAAAAACACAGACCAAAACAGAAATCTGCTTTTGAAGAGAGTTGCTATATTAGTGATAAGCAAAATCATTTTCCAAAAGAGTCTAAACAAGAATAAGATGGGCTGATAAGAACAGATGTGTATGTATTTTGAAGAAAGAAAAGTATTCAGGAACAATCAAGATCATTATAATAGCATCACTAAGGATTTCCGTTGGAAGAATTAGGTCCAGCAACTTGAGTAGTACCTTGAATATAAATGGAGCATGTGTTAATTTCAAATTGGATGGCAGACATCAAGTCCAGTTGCACATCAAAATTACAGTTTAAAACTGAAAAGAAAACCTAGTCATGTGGAACACAGGTGGTAAATCTAACATTTTACGTCGGAAAGCCTACTTCTAGTGTTAATACTAGTAATTAAGTGAAATAAAATCCTGACAGATTATGTAAGATGGCTCTGGTCTTCCTTTCTATGCTCTACTCTATGTAACTAAATTTGATTTTAGTACTAGTATCTTCAAAATTGTGCTGCTTATGGTGGCTAGGGTACCAAAGATAAATCAGGCTATTCAAATGCTTCACTGTCAATTATTCCTTTCTGGTTCTTCTGTCTTAATATAGATGTTTGAAATTTCCAAGATATAGCTAAAGCTATGCTGCCCATGCCCATCTTTCTATTGCTATATTATTAATACAACACAGATTGAAGACGAATTGCCTCAATAAATTGTGTTATTTGATGCAACAGCAGTTATAATGTTGTTCTTGTTGTGTTGGCATCATTGGAAAGATATTTCATTGCTGTAATGTCGTAGAGATTTTTATATTTTATTCAGTTTAGCACCATGCAGTTTATTGCTTTTAGCTGATGTTTTGATTTTTATTCCCATGCCACCAGATATTCCATTTAAAAATCATAATCGTATGACTTCCTTTATGGTGAATGAATTCTACCTTGTAAAAGTCCTTAATAGAATTTAATTGAATTCGTTGGAGTTTTCAGCAGTTCATTCTATCCTGAATAAGAATAGACACAAATTTCTCCCTCTCTAAACTAGTGGTGAAAACATTCTTTTATAATATGAGACTTAGGAATAGAATATTTTCTTAGATTCCCACTTGAAATACTGCACCACCAGTTCCTCAAATCTTCCTGGCATAAAAATTTTTAAGGCATGAAGTAGTTGCTGAAGGTAAAGGAGCGTGCAGGAAACCACAAATCCCAGTACTTGCCTTTCAGATTTAAGAAAAATTTCATCTGAAATCTGGTTGCTTTGTTAATTGATTGATTTTGTCAAAAACGGTGATGCAGTAGAAGAACTGCATGAGTAAAATTGGGAATTTTCTATATTTTGGCTAAATATTTCAATAAATATTTATCTCTAGCCAGTGTGTTGGGTGTCTTCACTGATACTGTTATTCTGTGTGGATATAGTTGAATGAACAGGATTCAAAAAGGAATAATATTTCAAGGTTTGAACGTACTGAGGCAACTTGTGCTACTTTCTCCAAGTGTCAGCATACAACCCAAAATGTATGGTGACACCCTCTCTCTAGAATAATTTCTTGTCTTTCTTGTGAGTTTCCAAATATATGACAAAAGAGAGTCAGAAAAAAAGAGACAAATACAGATGCTGATAATTATAGGAAAAGCCTTCTGGCACGTCCAGAAATAGAATGCAAACTTCTGACTCATAGGTCTGCATCCTGGCTGCTGCGCCACACTGCTTTTCCTAGAGGCTTATTTTTATGGAGTAAATGCATATTTCATAAATATTAAGATTGAAATATATTGTAAAATTGTCACCAAAACCTCATTTTAATACTGTTAAGGGTTTACTGTGCTTATACACATTTTAAAATAATGCCCCACAAGAAAGCCCCCAGACTGCAAGATTTTACATAATTTCACTACTATTGCTTAATATTTTATAAATCATCGATGTTAATCTATCTGAGCTGGGCTATGAAAATCTTTCAAGAGTAAGTAACTGGAATTTTGCAATGATCTTTATTTTATGAAGAAATACAAAAATGCCAAATGATTATGGTGTTTTCGTGAACAGAGACAGTACGCTATTGTGAAATAAAATAGTTTTAGCTTAACATTTTGTCAACACAGAGGAACACTCTGTGTGTCTCTGATCTTCATTATCCATTCTCTCTGACTTCATTGCTTTTGGGAAGACATTTTGTAAACAGTTTGAAGAATATCTTAATTAAAAAATCCTAAATATAAAACATTCTGGTTTCTAAGAAATATATGAGCTTAGTATCTAAAACATGTTCTCCATGTAGTGTTTACTGTCTTAAATAATTACTGCCCCTTTTGCTCAGTTCACTGAGTTCTAGAAGCTCAATTTGCACTTTTTGCATACAAGTACCCCCCTGTTTCTTGGATACATAAATTATATTGAGAGATTCCAGTACCTGAAGGGAGACTACAGGAAAGATGGAAGGGGACTTTTTACAAGGGCATGTAGTAACAGGACAAGGGGCAGTGGCTTCAAACTGAAAGAGAGTAGCTTTAGATTAGATATTAGGAAAAAAATCTTTACTGTGAGAGTGGTGAGGCAGTGGCACAGGCTGCCCAGAGAAGCTGTGGGTGGAACATCCCTGGAAGTGTTCCAGGCCAGATTGGATGGAGCTCTGAGCAACTTGGTGTAGTGAAAGGTGTCCCTGCCCATGGCAGGGTGCTGGACCTAGATAACCTTTAAGGTTCTTTCCAACTCAGGCCATTCTATAATTCTATGATTCTATAATACATATTAGGGAAGCACAAGAAATACATATCTAAAGTCACACATTTATGCAGATTAGTAGAAATAACATACATATATGCCAACATTCTTTATATTTATTACTTTTGGACAAACTGTCCCATATTTTAACATATTTTACTATATGAGAGAGGAGAAGGTTTGGGGTTTGTTTGGGGAACATTGTTTTCCCTTCTATGTGAACAGGCAGTGAAGCAGTCAGGATGGTCTACTTGGCACAGGAAATTTTCTTCAGGAGAATAGCCTAGCTACAGCCACTGGTGGTATGTGGGCAGAAAAAGGAGACAGAAGTAAAATCAGCTCCTCTTTAGTTCAAAATCTAAATGCTGAGGACATAATAAATCAAAAGACCAGAAGAAATGAAGACTCTTTATATGCTGATGTATGGGCAACAGGTGAGAGATATTCAGACTGCTTCCTTATGAGCTCATATTTCACTTATTCACTGAACCAGGAAGGGGGCATATTAATCAAATTTTTAAAAACTTGATATATTCTAATATATGCCTTCTAAGGGATGAAACAGCAAAAGCAATAGAAGAAGGGTGTTCTTGATCATTCAGCACTCCCAAGTCATTGAATGCCTGGGACCAAAAAGTTTTCAATCATTATGTACCACCATTCCAACAGAAGAATCACGATATGGATAAAGTGAGCACGTTCTTCCTTCCATCAAGTCTGAGTGCAGAGTGAGCTCCAAAAGTATTCTTTAATAACATGCAGGGAGGAAAGTCAATCACTGTGCATCCTTTCTCTTCATCTGGCAGATGTTTCAGCAAAAACCACACTTCTGCCCCTGGAACTTGTAAAATTATAGGTGAGTATTTCCTGACCTGTAACTGTGTTTGACCCTGGGGACATTGTATACTACAGAAATTCCTTGATTATCAGGCAAGTGATGCCAAATTCAGTGGGAGTGATGAAGTCTGATTTAAATTTCTTATGTGGAAACAGAATACATAACTGTGTAACCAGTATGTTCTAGACTTGGTGCTTTAATAGGGCCAACTTAGAAATGCTGAAAATAACTATGAGTCAAATCAGTCGAGAGAAAAAATATAAACGGAAGCATCTGAGACATGACTGGAACTACTTCACATTATATTCAAAATCCACAGTCTAAAAAAGTGGAAAAATATCCACACTGCTTACAAAAGCAAATTAATAAGGTAAAAAAGCAGGTACAAAATTATATTTAATTTATATATGTATGTATATGTATTTTAAAAATGAAATGGGGAGTTTATCCATAAATGTTCAAAGTGTTCTGACTGTGGTTCATTATTTTAAAATGTGTATAAACATGGGGTAAACTCTCAACATAGTGCTCATAATAAGCTTTTGATGAGAATACTCTTCATTCCTCTGTTTAATATTTATGAAATAAGCATTTACTTAGTGAAAGTAAGCCTTTAAGTGAGGCACATTTCTCTGTGACCAGAATGAAATGAATATAAATAATATAAGTTAGAAAGTAAGAGTTATGGGAAATATATAAAATGAAGAAACAGGAACATGATGAAAACCCTCTAGTCAACAGAGTTAAAAACAATGCAAATTAGACTTTAGGAACAAAAGAAACCCTGAAAACAGTGTCAGTCCATTGTTTATAGATAGAAATTCTGGTCTCTGTCTTGGCTCAATGCAGAATTCCACTGCAACAATGATGCAGTCTCAGAGCAGGAGGAGGTGGTAGACTTATTCCACTTAATTGAGGAAAAGAAAAGTGGTCTGTCAGAAATGTGTTTTTCCAGCAGTGGGATGATGCAGCTAAGCCCTGTGGTGATGAGGGCACTGGGGTACTTCCCATGCTACCAACACTCTGGTCACTTCTGCTTCACTGCTTCCTTACGTAAGGTGTTCTAAAGGAGCACATCCGTGTAACTGTATTTTAGACAGGAGCCAGTTTTTGTTGTTGCATTAGGTTTGCATGGCCAAGCTTTGGTAGTGGGGGCGCTTATAGGGGTGGCGTCTGTGAGAAGCTGCCAGAAGCTTCCTCCATGTCCAGTAGAGTCAATCCCTGGCAGTCCCAAAGATGCAAATGCTGCTGGTCAAGCAGGGCCAACTAGAAATGGTGGTAACACCTCTGTGATAGCATATTTAAGAAGAAGGGAAAAAAAATTATATTGCACAATTGTAATTGTGGCAAGAGAACAGTGGGGTGAGAACATGTGAGAACAACCCTGCAGACACCAAGGTCAGTGGAGAAGGAGGGGGAGGAGGTGCTCCAGGCACCGGAGCTGGAATTCTTCCACAGCCCATGGTGAAGACCATGGTGAAGCAGCTCTGCCTCTGCAGCCCTTGGAGATCCACGGGGATGCAGAGATCCACCCACAGTCCATGGAAGAGTGATCCAGGTTGCAGCAGTTTGCAGAGATCTGTTGCTTGTGAGATGGACTCACATTGGAGAAGTTCATTGAGAACTGTCTCCCATGGGAGGGACCCCACACTGGAGCAGGGGAAGAACTCCCTGGGCAGTGGGAGAAACAACGTGCAATGACCAGACCATAATCCCCATTCTGTCTCCCCATACAGCGCCATGGAAGGAGGTACAGATGGGAGGGAGGGAGGGAGAGAAGGGTGAGGGAAAGGCGTTTTTAAGGATTTATTTTACTTCTTGTTATCCTGCTCTGATTTTCTTAGTAATAAATTCATTTAATATCTCTAATTTGAACCTGTTTTACCTGTGATGACAGTATTTGGTGAGTGATCTCTCACACTCCTTATCTCAACTCATGAAACCTTCGTTATATTTTCTCTCCCCTGTTCAGCTGTGGAGGTGAGTGTGAGACGGGCTTTGGAGCCTGGAATCCAGCCAGGGTCAACCCAGTACAATTGTCTTGATCTTCCTACTGGGAGCTAAGTATTTACCTTTTGTTAGTTTGTTTGTTATCTCTGAAGGCTCCCTGGAAGGCTGCGTGAAGAGGACCTCTGTAAGGTCTTGCATTCCAACCTCACCTATAGCATGCTGGTCAGGCAGCTGTCAAATAGCCTTGATCACCTTCCAACAAAATGATGGAGAGCCAGAAGCCTGGAAGCTCAAAGATTACTGGCCTGCAAACTTCTCAGCACCTGGCTCTTTTGCAGGCCAAACTCCCATGGGAATCTGGAAGTCTACTAATGAGCTAGGAGGAGCAAGGGCCACAGGGTCTTCAGATAAGGGTCAGAGAGTTACATGAACTGCCCCAGAGTCATGATTCTTGGCCTTCCCTTTTCCAAAAGGACTTCATCGGTCAGGTCTTTGCATACTCTAAAAGTGAATGTGTTGCAAATCTTGTGCAAAAAACCCTGTCTGCACCAGTCCTGATACCGGCTACAGGAAGAGGTAGCCTTGGAGACTGGAGATGACTTAACCTCTAGCTTCTCTACTGGGGAGGAGGAGATGAAAATACATCCCAGCACAGGACACAAAGAAATTTTATTTAGTGTGAGGTAGAAGAAAACAGCATATCAGAAGCATGTTATCGGAGATGGGAAAATACAATGGGAATTGTATTTTCTTACCCAGTCCCATAGACACGGTCACCTATCTATGTTAATGCACTCATCCAATGTCACTATGCTCCAAACAATTATTTAGTCAGGCTGGAGCTTGGGTGCATCCATTGGAACACCAATCAGTATGGCAGCACTATTTGTGTGCATACAGCAAGGTGTTGACAAAATAACAGAAGAAAGGGGAGATCAGAGGGGTTTCTGTAGGATCTGTAGCCAGAGGAAGGCACTGCCTAGAATTTCTGGACAGAGACTTGAGAGCAGGTCGCAAAAGCCATCATAGTCATCACACTGTACCTACCAACATGCTCTTCAGACATACTCTGAATCCCACAATAAGAAAGCCTCAAGATCTTTCCATTTTGGTGAATGCTACACATAAATAAATGGTAGAAGGACTTCTCCATCCAAAGCAGTTTAGTCGACACAAAGAAAATCACCAAATAGAAGCCAGCAATTTTTTATATCCTTTCCAGTCCACAGAAAGCACACTGCTTTTTAAAATTACTTTTATGGAAGCCATCTGCTCCTTCTCCTGAACAATGTTGTTCAGGGCTGGCTATGGTTTTGCTTAGTCTCATCTCAAACTTTTAGTCCCTCAGTCAGTGCACCTACACCCATCTGTAGGCAACGCTTCATGTGATTTGGGAATGCCCAAATTTGACTTTTCAAGTCAAGTCCTCCCTTTTCTCAGGACTTCTTCCAACCATACAGTTAATTGTCACACCACTGTGAGCCCCATGCCAGAGGTAAGTTTTCGCAACATGCCTGGACTAAAACTCACAGTACAATCTTCCAAAAAAGGCACCATCCCAGCTTTGCTGTGGCATACTTAATTCTCTTAAAGCCCAGGGCATTTCAGCAATGTTGGACTGGAAAATCAGTGCAGTTCTACATTGCATTGAAGGTCACATCTGACGGTTTTTTATGTTAAGCAATCATAGACCTGTGTTTCCAAAAGCAATGTTATTTTGGAAATTTCAGTTTTACAGGTGCTTAATCAAAAAGGCTGTAAAGAATTAATTTTCTGTGAAACTACTGAGGATTTGCCTTAGAAACCAACTCTTACAAAAAGAAGAAACTACTGAAAAAAAAGAAGAAAAAAAGAGGCACTATCGCATTGCTTTCCCTACAGTAATATTTTCCCAAATTTTTAAAACAAATTGATTTTTGGAGAATGCATCAAATCTCCTCTTTCCTTTCTATCTCTCTCTGTTGAAATATGGTTTGAACCAATACTTCAGACACATGTATTTTAAACTATTTACTTTAAATTGTGATTTGCATACTGCCAAGTATTTAAATGTAGTTGTAATTACAGTGGTTGGGAGTGACAAACACCAGGAGACCATCTATCAAGCTAATTTATCTCCCTATCTGTATCAGTATCAATGCACTCACAGTTCTTCTTTTACAGTATCCGAGATAATATGGTATTTACAGTGTTATGTGTTTGCCAGATGCATGTTAATTAAGCAAGAGGAGATTTAAATGTGTCTTTGGCTGGCTTCTTCATTCAGCTGTCTTGAGAAATACTCAAAAGTAATTTCCATTAACTGCTGTGCTATTTACTGGTGAGGACAGAAATGGTCATTAGTGACTCCCTGCTGCTGAATGCAGCCCTCCACTTCATCATAATTTTTGGGGAAGGTTTGCCTCAATGCTAAAAGAAACTCTTTGTATCATTGTTCCAAAACCACTGCCTTGTGGCAAATGCCAGCATAGACTGATATTTATTTTTAAGCTTAGAATGTGAGTTTTAACAGCTGAAACAAAATCTGTGCATTAGCAAAGGGAACACATTTTCTAACAAACTTCAGGAAAAGGGGAAAAGAGCAGTTGTGAGTCCAATTAATCTAGCATTCTCATAAAAACCTAGGCCTGGGTCTTCAACACCTTAAACCAGGAAAAGTTTTCGGAGCACTTCTTTTACACCTTTTCTGTTTCCTTCTTTGTGCCAATATGATGTGCAAAACTGTCTGGAACGGGATAAGGGTGGTGACACTGCCAGATAAACACAAGGAAGTTACTTACTGCTTATTCATGCCCTGTGCCATTCTGTGCTGTAGACTCCCTAGGGCTGAATTTATTTAGAGAATCATTTTAGGATGTACAGACCTTGCTCGGTAGGCCTTCCTGTGTCATCTTTTCACATAGATGAACTATTCTTGAAGAGTTTCTCCATTCTATAGGACAAAAATAGACTTGAGTTTAACAGCAGATGACTACTGTACATGTCCTTGTCCCACCCAGCTATTCTACAACCAGTATATTTACTGCACAACCAGTATATTTATTGTGGAATTTGAGAGAAAATGTCACTTGGAATTATTTTTATAGTTCCCATATTTTTCTCTCACTGTATCTCGAGATTCTAGCAGAATAGAATCTTGTTCTCCATCAACATTGTGATAGGAAAAAGAAATAAGTGGCTTTTGGTTTGGTGGGGGTTTTTTTCTATAGTATTTTTTAATTTCTCCACAGCATTGTGACTATTTAGGAATGTGATAAGCCTTATCTTGCTGGGAAGTAACTAGAGGATGATTTTTTTGTGGGAGTTCAGTCCTACTTAAGACATACTACATGAATACAAACAAGGCATCAGTTTTCAAATATCTTAATTAATGGGTTTAAACCCATCAATAAATCAATCCATGGAAATTCATATTGGGGGGGGGGAAAGCAATACAATGAATCACTGCATTTTTGGCAATTTCATGTGCTTAATCACTATGGAGAGCTGTCTTTTTTAGGTACACTGTCTTGCAAAGGTATCAACTGATCTTTCACTCCATTCAAAATTCCCTGTTAGTCTTTTAAATACACTCTCCCCTCCAAAAGAGCATATGAAATATCCCTTTAATTATACAGGCACCTAAACCTACCCATAAATTGATGCTAACATGCATATCAAAGATTTTCTACAGAACCATACAATGCCAGAAGCACTTTTCTGTTTCATAAAAATCTTAATGAAGCTTAAAACAGCAACTTCTAACATCTTTACTTAGAGATATAGAACCTTGTAGGTTTTTTTAATAAATACGCTCACTGATTTCTTTAATTACATGCAATAAAGTGTACAGGTTTATATACACATCAAATGAATAAAATTATCTAGACAAATGATGTTCTCACGCACGGAGAATATCTATTAAAATGAGAATGAGGACTCGTGCTGAGTCTATGAACTCTGACTGCTTTGAGAGGAACAGTATGATTTATGACTTGCAAGTGAGCTGTCTTCTCCTCCAAGAAACTGCCTCTCATTCCCTTCCAATTTGGGGAAATTTTCATAATTTTTCATCATTTTTGGTTAGGGAGTACTAACCAGGTGTGCGTTACAGACAACTAAAAAATAGAGGAAAATTCCATTTCACACCCACACAATTGTGACCAGTGGGGAGGTTTGTGGTTTGCAATTATTAAAGGAAATGCACAGTCTTCCCAAGTATAGGGTCTTACTTATTTCCTTTCTTTGATAATGCAGTAAATCATACACCTATGAAGTTTTATTAAATATTTATCATAAAGATTTACCAGCCTTATTAGTTTCACCTCTGCCAGCAGAAGAGCTTTCACAAAACGGAATGGGATTTCTATTTTCCACTTCTCAGCCTTTGACTACAATGCATTAAGACAATACAGTGACTTATTTTTCCAGATGTGTTTTTCTTTCTTTGAGCATAATTTTCTCCCTGGTTTTGTTTAATTTTACACTTGACTGAGGTGTATAAACTGAAGGAGCTGAGGTAATTTCAGAAAAACACATATGTGGGTTAAAAAATGTTTAAATCATAATTTTGAAAAAAAACCAAAACTAGTTGCAGTAATAACATAATTATCTGGAGTCAATAGAATTTGCTTAAGAAAACCCATGTGCAGTGGCACAGCAGTGGTGTAAGAAGCACTATTCCCAGCTAAGATCAAGTGATGGACTGGAGATAGGTGTTCCATTTCTAACTTGACCTCAAGCTTTCTGACCCATGTCATGAATCAAGCAAGGCCATCTAGAGCTGGTTGTCTAGGACTGTGTCCACATGGTTTTGCAACAACTCAAAGGATGGAGACCCCACAGCTTCTCTGTTGAACACTGTTCCAATATAAAACCACCTTCACAAAAAAAAAAAAAAAAAAAATAGTGTTTTCTGATGTCCAGGAGGATTTTCATATGTTTCAGTTTGTGCCCATTGCCTTGCATCCTCAAGGCAAGGGGACCTTCAGGACAGTGGGACCTCAACCTCCATTCAAAAGTTAAAATCCAAATGAGAAAAAGAGCCCTTGAAAATGCCTCACATTGCAATTATGCTAAATGTGAAGTGAGATCAATGAGTCAGAACTGGAGTTTGAATTGCCTTTATGATGCAGATAGTCAGTTTGTTATTTTAGGTCAAAATCCTGGTTATGTAGTGCTCTGTGCAATGGGACACCTGCTTCCTGCCCGGATCCGCCCATTTTCCTCCAGCAACCTAACAGGATTTCAGGCTTTTTTTCAAGTTTGCTGGGCACTTCTGGCATTTTCTAAGTTATATCAGCACTGAATTATTAACTAAAGGCATTCTTGATGTTAATAACTTGAAATATGGCCCCAGCCCTTGCAAGCTGTGCTCCCCACAACATTGTGTCTGATGGCTTTTGTTTGCTACCAATAACTGCTCAGAACTGATCCGTCCCAGATGTGCCACCTCTGGGCTCCTCAGCTCCATGACTGTGTCTCACATTGGCTTGCTAAAAGATTGACCACAGGACTGGCTCACATCTGAGCACAGACAGGTTGCAGTAGAAGCCTGCTGGGTTTCCACCAATCCATTTGTAACTGGAAGGCATGTGGCCTGCATCCCTCCTGTGTACAGGCCACTGCCTAAGGAATGTCTGTTCTCTCCTGACCTGAGACTGCTGCAAGTTCTCCAAATCAGTGTGGTACTCCCCTGTTTGCTAAGGTATAAACTCCACCCTGTAGCAGCAATACAGGATGGAAGATTCAGACTAGCACCAAGTAACTGATATCCATATGCACTTTCACTCCCATCTTCGTATTGTCCTGGCATTGACTCCTTCTGTGGTGGCCATAGGTTTGAAGCTTGATTTCAGATTGCATGAAGAAATTTTTTTTGCTGTTTTGAATTCTTCACAGACTTTGCTGTCCCACTATTTATAAAACGCTCTTCCTGATTAAAACATTTGTTTGCAAAACACCTTGAAATCAGCATTAAAGGTATATACCACTAATTCTGCAAAAGAAAATTGCTCTCTAAGAAGGTCTGTCTTGACAAAGACATCATGCCATTTCCTACACACTGAAGTAGCTATAAATGTCCCCTCTTTCTAGATCCCGCATTGTTTGGAAGAAATACGGCATGCTGTGCAGGAGGGGAGAAGCAGCCCTGGTTGTGTCCATGGACCCAAGGAAGGCATCCAGGTAAAGCTACTGATGCAAGGGTGACAGAAGTTGTGAGAGCTTCCCTTGCAATGACCTTGCTCACCCACTGGCCTTGATTTGTATTTCCTCCTGCCCAGCCCCATGCCACTTCCTTGGGCTTCGTACTTGTCAAAGCGGGAACACTCCTATGCCAACTTCAGCAATTATGCAGTGACTCCCAAGCCTATGGCAGATCATCAGTCTGTATCAAACCAACTTAGGGTCAAAGGCCTTGAGCTGCTTTATTGACAAAAACCCCCAAACAAAACAAACCAAAACCAACCCAAAGCAAAGACGAAGCAAAAAACCCCACAAAAACAAACAAACAAAAGAAGAAAAAAAGTTGTTGTATAAAAACATTAGACGTCTTGTGTGATATCTTGGTCATAACAAGGTCAGGCACAGGCTAAGGGATCATCTCTTTTTATTACAGGGAGACATATTAAATTTCCCTTGTACTATTAAAATCTGTATCTTTGAGAATTCCTTTACCCAAACATCCAGAAAAAAAATTCACTTAGCAGGGTAATCCTCCTTCCATAAGTCTTTAATTTCACTTCCTTACCTTCTGCTACCCATGGCTTTTCCTTCAGCTGGGAAGTAACTGTTTCTGACAGCTCATTAATTGGTCTCCTGTATTGCAGTTAGGAATAAGAAATGTCCCATTTGCTTTCAGCTTGTGCTGCTCTTGTGGTATTTATTTGTGAAGTCTCTCTTTGAGGTTTTCACGCCTTTCTAGCTAAACCTTCCATTCCTTTAATGTTTTGGATTTTCTGTCATGTCCAGACTGCAAACCATCCACAAATTAAGGGCTTGAATTATACTGCTTGTTTTGATTGGTAAATTCTATTTGCTTTAATCATAGCTTAATTCTGTGTCTCCTCTTTTCAAGATCTGTTCTCTTATTCAAGATACAGGTACTCAAAATTGCAAGCCTAGCTCTTCAGTCTTAATCAGAAACTCCTCTGTGCTTTTCTCCCGTTCACACAATCTCTGCTAAAATTCATATTTCTCTATATGTATTCGTATATTTTCAGATAGAACACAATACTCCTCAGATTTCTGCAATATAGTTTCATAGCCAGCCTTCTCTTTCTGGGATAGCTAAAAACTGAAAAAAAATTTGCTGCTTCAGAATATGCTATTACGAGAAACAGAGCTACCTCCGCCTGCCTACCTGTGCCTTCTACTACCGGTGGGCACTTTTCAAAATCCTCTTTTATCTCTGACACCATGTGCTGTCCATCCTGAGCCAAGGATTTTAACAAAGTGTTTCCTCCCACATCCAAATTCCAACAAGTCAGCACATTACATTATGGGTTTTGGCATAAAACAACAACACATTGACCAATTAACACCAGAAACTTCTAAGGCTCCCTACAAGCTCCGTAGTAGTTGAGCTCCCGAATTTTTACTCCTGTTTTTTTTTTTCCCTGAAACTGTTCTGAATTGATCTCTGGTGGTGTTTTTAAAGTAATAAAACAGCTTCACCTCAAATACTACTCTCTCCATTGATACCACTAATACATTTCCAACGGGAAAGGAAAGGCATGGAAACTTCACAGGAAAAATGTGTCTTAAGAAGACCTTCAAATCAGTTTGTCTCTGTTGCTTCCTTGTGACTTCCACCCCCCCACACCCCTAGCCTTCGTGTAACAGCTTTCATGTATATACTCAGAAAATTCAAAAAGGGTTTTTCCAGATAAGAAATTGTCACACTGCAATTCAAATCTGAGGTTGCATGCTCTCAGAAGCTTTTGATATTTTCTCACCGTTGACTTTCCCAAAGAAAGGAGATAGCAAATGTCTCTTTTTTATTACCCCATGCAGAGCAAGGGAAAAGAATACCCCAAAAGGACTTAAGGCAAGCTAGAAGGCAATTCCATTTTCAAAGTTTTATCTAAATTGGTGGATTAAATGCTGATTATGGTTTATCTTTACCTACAGTAATTCTGAGACTGCGTTGAGCTTCCTGCTTCTTATCATCTCTGAATCTGCATGTCAAAATATCAAAATCTCACATGGCAGACCCAGTAACCCTAGTACAATTTAAGGTAAGAGGAGTAGGAGAGCCATTCCATCCTATCCAGAAGTTAGCACAAGTGCACTGCACCAACCTGAATTCACTTGTTCACTACCAAACTTAATATTTAGACCCTTCTTTGGCAGAAAAAGAGGGATCTGACCCTCACTAACCCTCACTGTGACGCAATGCCTCCCTGTCAGAGGTTGCTACAGCCAGTATTCTCCAGGTGGAAAAGTTCACAGGCTCTACCTCACCAAAGAGAAATTGCATTTAAACTGATTACGCTAACCCAGCTGATCTTGCCTGAAGCAAACTGGGAGCATTCACCACTGCTGCTGGTGGCTGTGGCTCCCACTCCATCTCCTGGAACCCCAGACTGCAGAGGCCCCAGGCTCAGGGCCACGATGAACTAAGTCTGGGATATGGTTGGAAGACTATTTGTGCAAATGAGACTCTTGAAAGCACCCCTAAATGATCCAGGACAGTCCCTGTCTCACGGAGCACTGGACTTTTGATTCATCTGCCTGAGGCATGTTTGTGCTCAGGAGTCACCAAACAATTGGTATTGAGTGCCAGTAAAAAACCTTCTGAAGAATGTCAGATTGGTGAATAAAGGTTCTTGTAGAATGGGGCTCAGGATGAAAAGATTCTTGAAATGTTGATGGAATTTGATATGTCATATGGGAAACATAGACTACTTCCATTGTTGGTTGAAGCAGAAATACAGAAGAATCAAATTATTCACAAGAGTCTGCTTGTTCCTACTTGACATAATCAAATAATACAAATGAATACATGCACTAATTCAATTAATTTGGCAAATTCCCTGCTCAACACTCAATATTTAACAATTTCAAATAATAAATATAATTTCCTCTTATTAAAATTAAAGTAACTTGACTATGGGCCTCACATTTCCATACTAAAGGACTATGGCCTGTCTTGTTATCACATACCAGAAACAGTAACACACCTAAGTGCCAGTTTAAAAATAAAGGTATGTTTTTTTCCTGACAACCTCTACATTAGACTTGATTTAAACTATTTAGGTCAGTTCCATAAATCTGATGCTTAATGCATTATTTTCTGAAAGGAGAAATTAATTGTGGTAACTGAGATTATCAAATCTGTCAGATCATGCATGAATTTAAATATAAAAGTGAGAGTAAATTGTATTATGGGTCAGATTTATAAGCATAAGGGTAAACTACACTTAATACAGTTTAATTGACTCTGATTAATTCAGAGATAGCTATCTCTTTCCAAATATAGTCAGAAGTTACTGTCCACAACATAACTATGCAACCATTAAGTAATATGTTTGTTCCATTGAAATATTTTTTATTCTGTTTTGTATTTTCAGTTCACTTGTCCTGGTAAGTAACATTTTCATTCATGCTGTGGTTCAGTTACTTTGAAAGCAGGATGTGAAATCCAGTGCAAAAAGAATCAGAGCTAGGACTTTTGTAAAAGACTTCATAAGTTTTCTACTTTTTCCGTATATTCTGTTGATTAATTGAATTTAGACTATGAAACATGAAAAAGGTAAAACTGTGAAATATTAATGGGCTGTTGGATATTTTAACACAACAAAGTAATAAGCATTTACATTTATCTTAAAATATACTTCTGAATGTGGAAGTATAAAATGATACTGCTTTTGATTCTCATTTTGTGAAATCGCTCATCAGTCCAAGGTTGACAAGGACAATGAGAACTGTGCCTAAATCTGTGATTAGGAAGGAAGAGGAAGATGACAGCAAGAAAATCTGAGTTGTCAGAAAAATGTCAGAAGAACTGATAATGGAAGGGCTGAAGATGCATGAAATTGGAAGTGGTATCATTAAGGTGAAAGAAGGATTTTTGATATAGGTTGAAAAAACACTAGACACAACTAATGATGATCTGATCCAAGCTCTCCTGGTATAAAACTACACTCACATCACTGCAAATTCAAATTCTGATTTGCTGTAAGTCCATAGCCCCTTCCCAATAAAGTTAACAGCAAACCAAATACATACCTAAGGAAAGGGAGCAAAATGCAGTCAGCTATGGACCTGATGCTATTTTGTTAATAGGAAACTCTTGGCACAGGTCAGAGGGCACAGACAGAAGTTGGAAAATAGAAAGTAGAAACAAAGGGAAAAATACCCATCTTCATAGGAAATCCTACAGACACCCATGGGAAGTAGAGGTACTTTCATCAAAGCAGAATAAGATGTAACAGTGAAAATGAAGGCAACGTGAAGGAGAGAACAAAGAGATGAAATAGAATGACTTAGTAAGATCTTCTTTTCCCTTTTTGGCACAGTCATAAGGGCAAAGCTCCAGCTGCCACCAAAATAGGTACAATAAACACATATACTTGAGATTTTCCCCTTATTTCCATGAAAGTCGTATTATTCTTTAACTGCATTATTCTTATGGGAACCACTATTTTCCTCCTTACTCTTTTTTCCATCCTTTATTTTCTCCTTCCAGTTCTCACACATCTTAGGTTGGTTTGGTTTCCTTTTTCTCTAGTTTGTAATCACCCATCCCCTCCATCCCACTCTTTTTCTGATTTCTAAACTGGCTTATTGCTACATACCTAGTTTGCATCTCCTCTCTTTTTCTATGGCCCCTCCTGTCCGCATAAAACACACAAAGAAGTGAGAAAATTCCCTTGTTCCTTTCACCATCACTTCACCAACACCCCTTGGCTCTGAACACATTAATAAGCCTTACTGGCACTAACCAGCCTTACTGGGGGCCTTGATTCCCACCACTGCCCATGGACACATAGGCCTTTTTAAGTTCTTAATCTCTTTTTCGGCTGTGCTATATGACTACTTGTCTTGGGCTCAGCCACATTTATGCCTGGCCAGGTATAGTCCTGATTTGCAGTCTGAATTTCCAGCTTAATCTCAGACCTCCTCTGTCATGATGGATGCACCCAGAAATCAATGGACTTGTTCTTGTCCCTGACTTGCGGAATGGTTTCACACAAACTTGTCTGATGGTCTGGATTTTCACTTGAACCTGACAATGAATTCTAGGCTTGTTTTGTTCAACTGACTTGGTTGTTGTGAGATGAGATCCAGAGTAGGGCTATGGAGAAAATTACAGGACTGGAGAAGCTGGGCCTGTTTAGTCTGGAGAAGAGATGACTGAGAAGGGATCTTGTCAATACACACAAATATCTTAAGGGCAGGTGTCAAGAGGATGGGGCCAGACTTTCTTTCAATGATGCGTAATGACAGGACAATGGGCACATGGTGCAATGGGCACAAACTTAAATACAGGAGGTTCCATGTGAATATGAAGAAAAACTACTGTGATGATGACAGAGCATGGGAACAGGCCGCCCAGAGAAGTTGTAAAGTCTCATTCTCTGGAGATATTCAAAACCTGTCTGGATGCAATCCTATTCTAGGTGAACCTGCAGGGGTTCGACTAGGTGATCTCCAGAGGCCTCTTCCAACACCAGCCATGCTGTGATTGATTCTGTGATTCTGAGTGATTAATATCCGTGGGATGCAAAAATTTAAAAACCTCACTGGAATTTAAAAGAATTCAGCTGCTTCCTTAAGAGAATCCTGCTGATACTTGTTTTACATGCACAATGTCAGAAGAGGGAAACTTCATGTCAAACAACTGTCACAAACATCAGAGACAAGAAAACCCCACAAGACCAAAACCACAAAGCGTGTGTATCTGTGAGTGGAGCAGGACTCTTCTGTACGTTGCTGTTCTATTTTATTGGCTTGATCCTGCCAATGGTGTCCTGTAGCATGTGCTATGAGCTACTGTACATGCACTGTAAAGTCAAGCAATCTCGTTCTTACTGTTCACAACATATTTGCTATAAGTACTTGAGGTGAGTTGTAATCTCTGACTCACTGTAAATGATGGGAAAGACAGATTTGACAAATGCAGAGCAAGCTTAGACTTTTCTTCTGACAAATGAAGAACATGAACTGACAGCCAAATGAGAAATCCATTCTAGTCTCCTTTTAAAATGAATGAACCTGTCAGTAATCTTCTTGGTCAGATAAGAATTACCAATAAGTCTCAACAGATAGCCTACCAAAGTTTAATAAATAAGCTAATAGCATAGGGAAAGAGCTAGTGTCATTCTGATCCATTGGAAAGAGCTTGTAGAGGTCAGCCTTGTGTGTGTGGTGCCAGGTGCCAAAATAAGCAGAATGCTCTCATGTTCACGGACAAATGGTGTGGTGCATTATCCAGGGCATGGCGTGGCACTTTGCGCAGTCAAGGTGAGCAGGAAGGGCACTGGGGCAATGCAGCTCAAGCAGTCAGTTCAGGCAGTGGCCATCGCCCTTGCCAAGGGAGCTCAGGCATGGTGTCCACTTGAAGGGGAGACAAGTCATTTACACTCGCCTAAAAGGATGTAGCGACCCAGGCAGAGCTCCCAAAAAACCATGCAGCCATTCAGGTTTCAGGCTGTGGGGAGTGCCTGGACTGTAGCAGAGATAGCTGTTGTGTCAAATATGCTCAGCCTGGTATCAGCTACAGGATGGGGTAGAAAGGTTAAGGAATATTAGAGAATCAAAAAGGGAGATAGACTAGTAGAATCAAGCTCTGGCCTTCCTGAGACAGAAGCAGACATCAGAAATAATTCAAGATCAAGGGGATCCTCTGTTCATCCCCCAGCAAGGAGAAGTTAGCAGCTGTAAAGAAAGGAGTGCATGGAGGGTAGTCCATGTTCACTCTGGGTGGCAAGTGAAATCCTTCTTTGTCCACCTCAAACCACAGGTGCCTTGGCACAAAAGGTATGAGGCTTTGCATGTGGAAGGCCAGCTAGGGGACAAAGACGATGAAGGTCCAGTTACACCACAGGGATCACCACCATCAGAAAGGTTAACCCACCCAATTACAACCACTTCCAAAAGTAGGAAAAAGTGGGTAATAGTTGTAGGTGATACCTTTCTAAGGGGAACAGAAGGCCCAATATGCTGACCAGGCCCAATCCACAGGGAGGTCTGCTGCCTCCCTGGGGCTGGGGTTAAGGAAACTTCCTAGCCTGGTGCAGCCCTCAGACTACTACCCATTACTGATCAGTCCCATAGGGGTCGATGAAGTGGCAACACATGGTCCAAGAATGATCAAAAAGGATCATTTTGGGCCTTGGGGCCTTGGGACGGTTGCTAAGGGAATCTGGGACACAAGTTATTTTCTCCTCTATACTTTCAGTTGAAGGCAGCAACACTGGAAGCAACAGATGGACTGAGTCTATTACTACATGGCTCCACAGCTGCTGTCACCACCAAAATGTTGTGGGTTTTGACAGTGGAATGGCCTACTCAGCACCTTTCTCAGTGAGGGAGCAGAGTCTTGGCTCCACAATTAGTGGGGCTCATTGGCAGAGCTTTAAACTAGATGTGATGGGAGAGGGGAAGAGTACCAGGCTTGTCCCTGGCAAGCTCTGGGATGGCATGCAAATGCTAGAGGGACAGGGTGCTAGCAAGGCCAGGTTGGATGGGGCTCTGAGGTACCTGGTCTAGTGAAAATTGTCCCTGCCCGTGGCATGAGGGTTGGAACTGCATGACCTTTAAGGTCCCACCCAAACGAAGTCATTCTTGATTCTATGATTCACTCTCTAAAATGCAATTGTAATTTCAGAAGTCGTTGAAATGGAACGTAATTTCGAGAATTTGTTGATTGTTTTCTGGAAGAACTGTGTTCAGTGGTGGCAGACAAATCACTTTCCATCGCCTCTGGTGAGTTTGTTACATACCTGTTGAAACATAAAAAGTGAATGGGAGTAATACAACTTTCACAAAAGTCCAGTAGTCCTGGTCTGTGTGCCATCCTTGGAAGGACGCAGGAAACAGACTGATGCTGTTACTCAATAATAAAAAGCAATTAATTGGTGGGAGTATAGAGGGTGGAAGTGCTCATCACCATCATCTAGAGACACATATTTACCAGTTTATCCTAGAAAGGACTGACGTGACTAAAGTATAAATGAATATTGAAAGTTTAGGTCTGACAACCCTCCACAAAACCCCTTACAAGCCAAAGTATCACAAGTAATCCTTAATAGTTTAAGCAGTTTTGACAGGAAGCACACACTTAAATACAGCTGTGACTCTGGACTAGTGATCACAATAGACATTTTCTCTGATAGACGGTGGAAACTTTCATGTTAATAGGGAACTTAAGATAACAGCTCCTTCTCTGCTGAAGGAGAAGGGATTTCCCTTCATAACTCCATCATTTGTCTGCTCAGTTTCCAGCTCAGCTGCTCTGCCTCAGTCTGCAACAAAAGATTTGCTCACAAGTGCACATTATTAGCCTGGTTTATGTTAATTCAAATTATGTAAAATTGTATCCAGATCTATCACAATGCTAATAATTTTAGAGCAAAAATATGATTATGCATGTCATATTTCTATTAATATGTAGTTAGATACTTAAAATTGCTGTCACTTGCATCAAACTGCAATCAAATAGCAAACAACTCATTCAACACTACACAGTATTAGGAACGTTTAGCATTTTAAAGACATGTAGGCTAGAATAATAGTACCATTTTTAAAAAAGCTTTTGATGATAATTGGCAAAATGAATAAAAATTTTAACAAAACAATTGATAAGCTATAAAATCATAAGACTATTCAGCTTAGTCATCTACTCTGAAGTGTTTCATTTCAGTGTTGTTTCCTATTTTTTTTTTTTCCAGTTCAAAAGCCTGTTTTATCTTTTATTTCCTGGTCCCATTTTTAGAATTCTAACATCACTTGCTTGTGAAATACCTTCTGTCACAAATGCAGTAAATCTTACTATTAAAACCCATGGAACACATGCTTCTATCTTGTTGTACAAGAGAAAATAAAGTCACAAGGCTACACCCCTTAAACAATAATAGGTAATGGGGAGGTCATTTCTTACAGGACATAGTCCAAAGTAATTGGCATATTTGAGATCTCTGGGGACTTCCCAATCATCTTCAAGCACTACTGCTTGCATATCCACACTAAATTTGAGAGTGTACATTAAATGAAGGTTTTGACATGCTCTGTGAAAAGTTCCCAAGAATGTCCATAACCTGTGAAGTGGTTATCACACCTGGGCATGATTGATAGACCTTACCATACTCAGGTGAAGCAGACAAAAGCTTAGACATCAGGGACAGTCAGAGAATCCCAAATGGACTGAAACAATAAATATAAATGTTTCAATTTGTGGGCGATAATATTATTTTAAAAATCTACTTATTGGCCTGAAATTCACTTTCTAACTTACACTGCAGAAAGACTGGCATCATGCCTGTTTCAGACATATCATTTACATGCACCATTCAATTGATGATTGCTGATTTAGAAAGTATTTTTTATTACATCCCTACCCACATAAAGATGGGAAGGGAAGGGAAGGGAAGGGAAGGGGGAAGGGAAGGGGGAAGGGAAGGGAAGGGAAGGGAAGGG
>VXBT01003539.1:0-150729 GCA_013400235.1 Oriolus oriolus | reverse complement strand
GACAGGTTTTAGGGAGGAGGGGATGTGGAGGAGAGAATTTCATGGGGAGTCAGGCATGTTTGCAAAGCCTTATTTTGCCTTCTGCAGCCTCAGCATCATTCCGGACTGCTCCCTTTTATCCCAAGGATGTAGCTAGCTGATGAAAGTGGGGAACTACTCTTCCTTAGCGCTGCATGCTTGGGAGCCACAGCAACAGCAGGAAAAAAACAAGCTTCTCTTTTTCCCTTCGTCCTCCCCCCCCACTCCCCCCCTCATTCCCTCCTCCTTTCTGTGTCCTTTTTTTGTTTTGTTTTTTCTTTTTAATATTTTGGCGGGGTGTTTGGTTGGCATTTGGTGGTGGGGCTTTTTTTGTTTGTTTGTTTTTTTGGTTTGGTTTTTTTGGGGTTTTTTTTTCCTCTGTGTGTGTGCTTGGTTTCTGTTTTTAAGCAGTACACAGGGGACTTGGAATGAATTGCATGTGGTGCTGGGGGAGCTGTGTGTGTGCATGTGCACGTGTGTCTTGAGAGTGAGAGAGTGTGTGTGTGCGTATGTGTGTGTGCAAAGTGCATCTGTATTTCGTGTTCCTGGGATGAGGAGTGTTAAAGCTTCCAAATAGTCCCTGTACATAGAGCAAGGAGCACGGCAGAGACTGCTGAGGGAAGAAACTGGTCAGGGATGCAGGAAAGCTACAGAGCTCTCCACAGAGTTCAGTCCCCTGTGCTCCAGAACATCTTTCCATAGATCATTACTGGCACCTTCAAGGTGATGGCTCCCATTCCTCTCCTGGCTTCTCACTTGAGGAGTGCAGAAAAGGAAAACTTTACAGCTGATGTGAAGGGATAGCATTTCTGTTCCACCAGCAGCCCGAGACGGTGTTATTCCAGGGATGAGTGGGGAAAATAGAGTTGTGATCCAGAGTAAATGGATCATTTGCTGTTACATATCAGCGTTCAGGGAGAAAAAGAGACATGAAACATTATCAGTTTGGCCAGCCAGCAGAAGCATTGGAGTCCAGCTTACTTCTCAATTCCAAAGTTGTTTTAGACCGCTTTTCTTTCTTCAGCAAACTATACCTATTGATGGCAGAAATGTGTTTCTACGGTAAAACAGTCTATTTTAAATCTGCTGGGGAACGATTTATTATTCAGAGGCAATCAAGTAATTTATATGTTTGTGGATTTCCCCCAAGTCTTTTAGTGTGCCTTCAATTACGTATTTTACCTATGTGTGTGAAGCAGGGTAATATAGATTTTAGTTGCATTTTAACAAGGTGTTAAGGCATAACTTGCAGGGTGCCATTTGCCAAGTGTCACTTAATATAAAGCAGAATAACAGCCTCTAGCTCTTTTTCATGGATTTTTCACATCTCCCTTGTTTGTTTCAAAACAAGTGGTGATTTTGCTTGAGAACTTGTGAGGAAAACTGGCTTCACAATGGTACACAGTTTCAGATATTAGGTCAAAAGTATTACACTTGTCTGGCTGTGAGACTTGAATTTACTTATAAAATCCAGTTGATCCAAAGTATGTGAAAGAGCACTTTGTATACATGGTTTTCTAACAGGTTGAATAATTTTTGTATCTAAAAGTTTACAAATGAGCTAAAATCGTTGTTGTAATCTGTGCTTGGAGGCCTTCATGGATACAGGAACATTAATGTTTCCTGTCTAGTTAATGCAATTCCAAAATATCCTGTCTTTCCACATGCTGCATAGATGACACTCAGCAAAAATGAGCAGTCATGGAAGTAGTCTTGTGCTATCAAGGATCATTTCATCATTTATTCTTAGCCTAAATTAAAATATTTTACACAAGTTTGCCTTGGGATTTTTTTTTCTGCTGTGGCTGACTGATGTTGTGAAAGTGGGAAGCATGCTTTGAGTGAGTTGTGGCATTCCTAATGCTTGATAGCTGTGAGGGGAGAGACACCTGATGTGCTGTGTACATCATCCCTGAAGGGATGCAGGGTAAGAAAAAGGGATGGAAAACGAGCGCGGTGCACTGGCAGTTTAGATAAATAAATATGGGTGATGCATGTTAGCTTGTCAGCTGCTGTTCTGCTGAACCCTGACTACTGGCTAAACACATTTTCTTGGTAAGCACTGCGATGTGATACAATTTTTCTGATTTGATAGAGTTTGCTGTTTAAATCACATGTAGCACAGAACAGTTCTTGCTCTGTAGATAAAAATCATGCCACCTCGTTTTAATCCACAGAAGGCTGAAATATCCACTACTCCTACTGAAGTCACCAGGAGTTACTTGTGATCAGCACTCGCCATGATTTTTTATCTCAACATGTCAGGATTTAGGATATTCCCAAAGGAAGCTATTGACAGCAGATCTCATTTTCTTTAGATTTTACATTGGGTGCATATTGTATGTTTACAGTGAGGTATTTTCTCTTACCACAGCAACACTAAAATATGTCAGGAAATGGAAAACTCTTAACATTGTTTTTCTCGTGAGCTTTTGAAGAGAATTCTTCTGGTATCCTTTAACTGTTTCTGGAAAAGCAGTGCTCACTTCACAAATCTACACACTAAGTACCTTAAGCTGGTTGCTTAGCTGTTGGTGAAAAAAAAAGATCAAGTCATGTGTTTGGGGTTTTTTTTTACAACAACTGAAAGACAAGAGTGCTTTCAGCTGGATATGAAAGCGTTGAAGTTAATGTTGAGTTTTATCTGGTGGTTGTTCTCATTGGCATGAGTGACAGCACACCAACACTTGGTTTATTCTGTAATGTACTAACCTAGATTAAACATCCCTTTAATTTATATTTTGGGACTTGGATATGACATCAAACCTTGGATTAATTCACTTCACTTGTTTGTTTGTTTGTTTTGTTTTTGAAGCAAGCCTTTTAAAGCTGTGAACTGCTATAAACAAAGTAATGGAGTGTTCAGAAGTCACTCTGACTTTGTGGACCCTCTTGCTATGAAAGTAAGGTGGGATTTCTCTCTGCTGCTAACCAGCTGAAATTATTTTCTTGTATTAGTGCAGCTTGTTATTCTGCAACATCAGTCTAAAATACTTAGTCAAAGGAGTTTTTATTCTGTGGATATGGTGCTTCCACAAAAGAAGAACATGTATATTTTATCTTGTCCTAAATTGCAACTGCCCATCAGGTTCAGTGACATTTTGTTGCAGGGCAAAGTTGCTGTTTCATTTGGATGTACTTATTGAGGAAACTGTATTGATCATGGATTTTCTTAGATTTTTAACAAAGTAAATGAAAACTATCACAGGGTTGCCTGGTATTTTTGGGGATGGGGTGAAGTAGTTTTATCTGTATCCTCGCAGAATGCATTCACAATATACATTAAAAATCAGTAGCATCTGAAAACATTAATCCATTTTTCTCTTTAGATATCTCTTTCTTTACTAGTTTTGAATAGTACTATGTGTGTGGGTTTCCATCCGTGTGTATATATGTAATTTAAAGATATTTAGATGTATGATGTTACCTTATGCAAAGATGACTATTTATTTGCATTTTGTCTGCTGGAAATACAGTTTTTATAATAAAATAGGTATTTTTCTTCTGCTGTACTTGCTTACGCATAGAAGAAAATTAGTATTTTCTTCCTGGGGAACGTGTTACTCTGAAGAGGCAGATGCTGAACAGATCTACAAGCAGCTCCCTTCCCAGTCTTGGTGAATGTGGATGAGTGTCAGAGGTAACAAGTGCTCAGGCATGGCAGGGAAAGGAAGAGCATGGCTCTCTGGAAAGCAGGGTGTCAAATGATCTGGTGCTGCTTTGGCTGAGTTCTTCAGGGATAAGAGAGCAAAGCACTCCCTCACCCTTAACAGTATTAAACTCCTCTGTCTTGTGGTTTGCATTCATCAGTCTGCTTGGTTTTCCCTTTATTAGATGGGGAAGACTTAATTACAGCCTGTAGTGCTAACACAGCTCTCTGATGACAACTGTTTGTAGGAGGTCAGGTGGAAAGTAATTGTTGAGAGGGGTCTCCAGCTACAGTGTTTCTTCTTTGTGGTATGTTTTTATTTACTCCAGTTTTCCCTGGATTTGCATCCAGCTACTATACCCTACTTTTGTGTGCAGAAAGTGTTTATAGGAAAGGGAAAAGAATGTTATTGTTAACTTTGAACAACAACCACTCCACCAACTCCAAACAAATGCAAGAAGAGCTGTGGCATTGCAGCTAAAATGTTCAGAATTTCCTTGACATAAACATGAGATTTCATATTTTGTGAGGAGAGACACGTTTTTAAACATAATTCAAAGGGAATGCTTTTTTCAGAATGAGATTCAGTGTAAGTCCCAGTGGTCACCCATGTCCCGAAGAATCTGCTAGAAGCAGCCCAGGTAATTACAGGTTAAAGTGGGGTGGGGCAGTTTCTCCTCAATCCACTGCTGTAACTCCATGCTGGCAGATGGGTACCTGTTCCAGTGCTGCCACTGCATCAGTAACAAAACTTAAATTTTGTTTATAGGGTGATATACATAACACAGTATTGATTTCTGCTGGCAGGCAAGGCTTTTAACAACAAGTATGAATCCAGTAATTTTGATTATGGATCTTGTAACATCTGACTTTGTCATCTATGCATTAGATATATTTAGATGCTGTGGACACTTAATCCAAGGAAGCAAAGTGCTTGTCTTCTGCAAATGACAGATAAAATATTTAATTTGTTCATTCATTTGGCCTTTGGAGGAATGGATGGCTCAGGACTACACCTTATTTGATTACAATTTGTTTCTTGGTTTACTTAAAAATAGTTGCAGAAGGATTTATTATTATTAATTTTTGACAGCCTCTATGCATTTTTAAAACCAGTTAATTTTATAGCAGAGTTTTACAGCCAACCCCAGAGGTCTGATGAGAACTTAGTCCTCTTAATGACTTGCAGTTAACATATTTCACTAATATAAGTGACATATTGTTGGGGTTTAACCCCAGCTGGCAACTAAGCCCTACACAGCCACTTGCTCACTCCCCCACCAGCAGGATGGGGCTGAGAATCCAACAAGTAGAAGAGAAAACTCATGAGTTGGTACAAAAACAGTTTAACAGGTAAAGCAAAACCACATGTACAAGCAAAGCAGAATGAGGTATGCTTTCATCCCTTCCTATGGGCAGGCAGGTGTTCAGCATACCCAGGAGGGCCTGGCTCTGACACTTCTAACAGCGACTTGGAAAGACAAACACCATCATTCTGAACATCCCTTCCCCTCCTTCTTCCCCCAGCTCTATATGCCGCACATGATGCCGTATGCTAAGGAATACCTCTTGGATTAGCTGGGGTCAGCTGTCCCTGCTGTGTCCCCTCCCAGCTTCTTGTGCACCCCCAGCCTCCTTGCTGGTGAGGTGGGGTGAGAAGCAGGAAGGGCCTCGACACTGTGCAAGCACTGCTCGGCAGTAACGAAAATATCCCAGGAAAAATCCAAAACCCAGCCCCCCACTGGCTCCTGTGAAGAAAATTAGTTCTATCCCAGTTAAAACCAGCGTATGTATATCGTGAGGTGGTCTATTTCAAACGTACTGGCGCTTTGCATACTACAGTATTGTTTATAGTGAGGCATCTGGAATTCTTTGAGCTCTAATAGAATACAACACCCATGACTGTATGATTCTCTTACCAGTCACACCGTTGCCATTCTTTCACCTGCTGAATTCAGTATAAAACATCTACAAGCCAACCTTAGCAGTTTCAGGCAATATCTTTAGGCTGCCCCAGTAACCTTGAGTACACCAGTATTCAAAGACAACATGGTGAAAGACAACATCAACTGGGAAGTAAACAGGACCTGAGGTGGGCTTAGAAAACCCCTCAGGATAAACAAAAAAGCCTGTCTTTCTGAAGGAGAAGACAAATACCTGGGCACCATGTACTTGATGTACTTCCAAGCTTCTTTGGACTTCCTTGCCTGACAAAATCCCAGTGTTTATCAGCAGTGCCGAAACTTAATGAAATTTTGTAGAATCATAGAACCATAGATTGACTTGGGGTTGAAAAGGATGTTAAAGATCTTCTAGTTCCAAACCCTGCGATGGCCACCTTCCAGGAACACCTCATGGTAGATCAGGTTTCAAATTTGTATAAACCACCTGAGGCTGTAACAGGAACAGAAAGGGAGAACTTAGAAAGTGTAAATACTTGTATTTAAATAAGATTGTGAATAATTCCTTCTCCTGTTGTCATACCAATGGAGAAGCGTGTTCTGTGTCATTTGTGTACCTTTTGAGAAGGTTTATGCATGTTGCCTTATAGTATGGAATGGGGAACAACTTAGGCTATAAAAATGTGGAAATTCAAAGTTAAGGCTTAGCTTTCACTTAACCATTACAGAGGCATGGTCCATGCCTTGGGAATTCTTGTTGCAGGTCTTAGAAACGTCTCCTAAAGTGGCACTGAAGGTGGGGTTTGTGTGATGCTGTTCCTACCTGTAAAATGAGATAGCATAGCTATGGCTAAATTCAGCAATTCCTATTCGAGTTAAATAATTTCTTGACTTCAGTAGGATTGCTTGCCTAAGTGAGAGACTCCAAACAGGCTCGTAGAACAGTGACAACAGGGAAGGTGTGAAGTATCTATTATTATTACTTCAGAGAAGCTTATCTTGTATGAGATGGCTCATATTTCAGGCAGTCTGCATAACTAAACCAAAATTCCTTGGCACTTTCATTTGATTTCTGCAACACGACACTGCTTGATTCCATCACAGGATGAAATAAATTGAAAATTCTTTCCAAAATCTGAGGTCTAAATAAAGCATATGTTAAGTATAGGAATATTTTAAATATATTAATTCTATATGATACAAAAATATAGTGTTTTAGCTGTATGTTTCTGATCATCCCATCTATGTGCAAGAAATTATTTTGTCTATATTTGGATTTTCACCTAATACAAAAATATTTCATGAATTCTAGAAGCGAGTGGATACTTCATTGGTTACTCTTTACGTGTCAGAGATGAGATGCTGGTGAGGCACTGTAACGGGTTATGCATAGAACTTGTGGATGCCCCATCCTTGGAAGTGTTCGAAGCCAGGTCAGATGGGGCTTTAAGCCACCTGTTCTACTGAAAGGCATCCCTGCCCATGGCAGGGGGATTAGAACTAGATGATCTTTAAGGTCCCTTCTAACCCAAACCATTCTGTGTTTCTGTGTCACAGACATCAACTAATTAGTCATCTCAGCAACCCCCACCCTTGGGTTTTGTAGTACACAGACAAAATTTTATGCAGCAGAAATAGTAAAATAAAAGACCAGGAGAAGATAATTTATTTTCCTTCTCTTTTTTTATAGTTAGCTTTCAGTGGTAATGTGGGGTAGAAACTAGAAAAGAACTGTAAATGTGACTGTTCCTAGCCACCAGCTTAGTTTTAAGACTGCTTTTTGAGTGGGGATAGGTGCCTGTGTTAGCATTTGGGATTGGCAGAATTCTCCTGCCTGGCAATACGGAAGAATCTGGGAAGAGGATGATTTTGATTCTTTCAAGTCTGAAGGTGAAATCTGCGGTGCCATATGGATAATATCAGATCCTTCACTCTCTCAGATCTTTCCAGTGCATATTGCAAAGGCAAACTCATGCTCGATCTTCAGGGCTGAAATCTTAAAAGCAACTTCTAAATTTGCACTCTCACGCAGATTTTGCTTGTGTGTGACACCTACAAGTGCAGCCTAGAGGTGTAAGCAATGGGAGGCAGAATCAGGGATAGTAGAGTATATGGAATCAAAGAAAAAGGGTAACAAAGTACCTGCGTAAGCAAAAATTTAAAAAAATTGTAAGTGTGAGGGAGCCTTTAAGACAGAGGATGGAAGAGGGAAAAGCATTGCTGCGGGATGGGATTAATAAGATTTAACAGAACGCGAGATAAAAGGCACATAACAAATATCGGAGACTGGAGGCTGGATTGGAAGCAAGCATAACTAATGTTAGAAGGCAAAATGGCAGGCTGAAAGGGAGCTGTGCACTGTCAGTTTAAAGTACACTTTCAAGATCAGCTTAAGTTGATCTAAATTCCAGCTGCTTCTGAAAAGGGAGTCCTGCACAATCCTCCTTTCCTCCAAATGGTGTGTTGCAACTGGTAATACAAAAAAATAAAAATTTATCCCAATCAGATCCTTGATCCACCTGACTAACTGCTCATATTAACACTACAGCTGCCTCAAGGCAAAGTGGAGGGGAGGCGTAGGAAAAGGCAGCATAAAATTGACTTGGGCTGATGACAGATCTGTGCTCTTGGTCTGAAAGTCCTGGTGAGATTCTGAGCTATAAATTATTTAGAAGAGAGACTGGCTAGGAAGACATGGAGTGGTAACACAATGCAAGGAAGAAGCCACCTGGGACAGTACTTAGAGTGAACAGTTAAAATGGCTGCATGCAAAGTAAAAATATGCTAAAAACACTTAGGAGGCAAAATCAAGCATTTAAAAGTCAAAAAGCCAGTATTTATGTTGTCTTTGTATTTATTTCAGTATCCATGGGCATGCCTGCTGATGCAGTCTTTAATTACACAATCAAGTAGGGCATTTTTCCTGCTCCTCACAAGCAGCCACCCTGTCCCTCATGACCCCTGTTGACCAGAGCAGTGCCTGTGCCCTGGGGCTTACTTCACCTCCTTGTATCATAAATGACAAAGTCCAGTGCTCCACAGTGCCGCTGGAGGCTTCAGGCTTCCATCTCACATCTTTCATGTGCATCCCCGTCATGGGCCCCTAGCATATTCCATACTGACTTTTTATGAACCCAGTGTTACACCCAGTTTTATTAACCCAGTGCTTATGGCTCCCAAACAAAACATCTTGCTGCCCCTTTTGTCTCAGAGCTGCACCTGCAGTGTGCTACACATGTGCAGAATGGGTTAAGCTTACTTTTAAATGGTAACATATGCTTCAAGTTTCTCTTGGAATAAGAAGAAACAATATAGAAGGGTAAAAGTAAATTCAGAATAAAATGTCTTCAGAGAAAAGGAGGCAAAAATTAGAATGTTTTGTAATGAATGAAATATAAAGCTCCCAGGTCTTATTGGTTATCTTTTTAATGACTTGTTTTAAAATATTAAAAGGGGAAATTAGATTATGCAGAAATACACAGACACATGCTAAACCACATTATGGACTCCATTCTTTAAAAGGAGGGTTGAAAAAAAGCAGTTTACCCAGCCCTGTGAGAAATAAGATGCTGGCAGATGATGTCATGCTGTCTAGACTGGAATAAAAGATGTATTTTTAAAAATCTTAGCTAACTTACTTAAATAAAATATTTTGAAAGTCTAAGAAATCATAAGTGCTAGCTGATGATCTTAGATTTTACTTTGATCATGTTCTATGGGTTCTGGTGTCTTTTCATAACATATTTTTAAAAAACTTCATTTTCTCCCTTTAAACATACCTATAGAGAATTGCATGCTCATAAAAAGATATGACTGATTCTTCTGGGTTATCCAGTTCAGTCCCTTGCTTTTGCAGCCAAGATGTCAAACAATTCCTTTCATGTACTGATCAAACTCCTTACAACTATTTAGGGATTTTTTTACTTCCCATTTGGAGGCTGTTCCAGTTTTCTGGTTTCTTTTCCCCTTAAATATGTTCATGGCCTGCTTTTATTACTTTGTTTTTGGACTACTTGAGCCGTTGCACTTGAGATTCAATGTAAGATGTTTACTGACTCAGAGTGTGGAGCAGTCCTGCTCACTGCCAGACTTAAAAAGCAAAGTTCTTACTGGACAGAGGTCAGCTCTAGTGATGACTCCTAAGTTCTTGTGGAGGGTGGACAATGGTGTAGAGTTATGCACGATAGGTTTCTGGTCATGCTACACATTTATGGATGACTAACTTTAAACCAGACTTCACTACTGACCTTCAGAGTGTAAGGGATATGTCAAGAGCCTTACCCACATTTCTCTTTTGGGAGGTTTGATCTTCCAGTGCGCAGTGCTCCTCGGGGTTTTTGCAGACTCATTTTCATTTGGCTTAGTTCTTGTTTCTCACTATAAATAGTTCAAGTAAGATAGAAAGAATCTTTGTTTATGGTTCGAAAAAAAGTCCTGTTTCCCCTTTGGATTAAATTTCAGTTGGTGAGAGTTGAGTTCTTACATTCACACGGATGCAATATTCTAAGCATTAGTCTTTCAAATAGGAGGTAGCCATTATGCTCTAAGCAAAGTTATTTTCATATCAGACTATCTAATACTCTTAATCAAGAATGCATTTGATTTCATGTAGCTTTGGCACTCGTACTTCATTTGAGAAGCCAGAAATTACTAACTTTTGATTCTGGGCACATTTTCTGGTTTCAAAATTACTGGGAAAGGGAGGATGTGTTTCTTATTTGTGATCCTTGAAGTATAATGGAAACAGAGGACAGGAAATTCAAGTGGCTGGCTTTTTTATGTTTCAAGAATTTATTTCGAATGGCTTTTAAAAAGCAACGGGTACCAGTGTTGGCATACCCTCACCCTGAGTACTGTGTGCAGTTCTGGGCCCTGCAATTTAAGAAGAATGTGAAGGTCCTTGAATGTGTCCAGGGGAGGGCAACAAAGCTGGTGAAGGAGCTGAAACATATGACCTGTGAGGAGCAGCTGAGGACTTTGGGCTTGTCTAGTGTGGAGAAGAGGAAGTTGAAGTGTGACCCTTCTACAGCTTCCTAAGGAGAGGACATGGGAAGGGAGGCGCTCAGCTCTTCTCCCAGTGACAGGACACATGGAATGGTTCAAAACTGGACCAGCAAAGGTTTAGACTAGATACGAAGAAGCATTTCTTTACTGAGAGGATGGTCAAACATTGGAACAGGCTCCTTGTGGAGGTGGTCGATGCCCAAAGCCTGTCAGTGTTTAAGAGGTATTTTGACAATAGCATGCTTGAACTTTTGGTCAGCCCTGGACTGGTCAGGCAGTTGGACTAGATGATCATTTTAGGTTCCTTCCAAGTGAAATATTCTATCTATTCTATCAATTCACAATCTTTTCAGTTTTCTATTTCAGTTCTTTTTTCAAAAACCAGGGAGTAAAGTCATGATATTGAAGCTTTTAAATAATTAGCAACTTTAAAATCATAGCCCTCATGTGTGAAATATTCTAAGCAAGTTTATACATTACTATGTTATACAAGTAGTTAGTGTTTACCTAAAGTTGAATTATTGTATTTTTTCGTTTATAAAAAACCACTTCTTTGTATATTACTTGTCATTATTTTTCTGTTGGAAATTTAACATAGATGGATAAGACACAGTTCTGTTATATTTATTAGATATTTTTAATAAATACACAATAAGTAGTATCTACTCTGACAATGCTATAAAACTACTACAAGAGGCAGTATCTGAAACAATAAAATTCCACAGTGAATGAAGCAGCTGGAACTGCAACTCATATCAGCTGCCCAACACCAAAAACTCCTTTCAGCTTTCTCCTGGGGCCGTTGACATTTGCCTTGCCTGCAGAATGACTATGCATGTTATCTGCAAGGCATTAATCCATTAGTAATGAGCCAACTTTAATCCTGGTGTAGATATCCTCTTCATGGAAAAGGGTGTATGTCACAGCATTAATATTTCTGTATACCTATGTGGGCAAATAAGTTCCCTCATTGGATTTGTCCCATTTAACCTAGCGGGACTGCAGTTTCGCATTTGAGTGTTTGTAGGAGTCAGCTCTGAGTCATATTTGTCCTGCAGACCTGGGCATGGAAGGGATTCAAAATCCATGTAGGGGAATAGATTGCCAGAGTGTGCATGCACAAAGGTTAGAGCTGGGAAGGAGCCTGGAGTCCTGAGGACTAACTCTATTCATCAATCCGGAATGTTTATGCTGGCTTAAAAGAATGCAGCAGTGTACACAGAAGTGTTGTTTAAGTTGTTGTTATTAAAACAAAAAAAAGAGAAAAAAACCACTAGATTTTTTTAAATTAAAAAATGAACTATAGATCTGGAAAAAAGATAATAATTTTATGTCATGGCAGTGCCTGATCTGTCTTCCTGGGATGCTTTGGATGCTTTTTGATTTTGAATTTCTTTTTCCACATGCTGTTGCTATGGTAAGAATCAGCACATCAGGGAGAGGTATCATAGCAAATAATGTCATAAAAAATAACCTATAAGAGCTTTGTATTTCATGGGGCAGCATAGGCTTCATAGTTTGGAGTTATTACTGAAGCTCTGTCAAAGGAGTTTTCAAGCTGAGTAGCATCTCATTATTCGGGGATTGTTTTTATATGACCAAAACAAATCAAGAAAGTCAACCTTTTTATCAATAAGATTACATTAACTACAAATTAATTCTTACCTCCTTTAGAAAATATTAGGTCTTCCATAAACCAAGAGGGGGAAATAAAATGAAAAAAAAAGGAAGAAAAAAGCCAAAAGGAAATACAATAGGGCAATGGTGATGAAGCTAAGAAAAGCGAAATCAAAGATTTTCAGCTTTTGTGGAAAATATGGGGGGGAGGAGGAGCAGAGAGTGATGATGTAAACCAAGGTTTTCTCAACTTGACTTGTAGTAATCAAGTCATGATAAAATCGGATGAGCACAAGAACTTGGAAATACCAGCTGTGGTCTGTAATGGCATGCCAAGCTCCTACATAGCAAAGATTGATCAGAGTGGTTGAATATTGAAAAACAGGTGGCATCTTCAGATGGTTCCAGACCTAATTGCTGCAACTCCATTACCAAGAGCACTTGTGTACTACAGCCTGCTAAACAGAGAGCCTGTTGAAGAGAGTTTTGAATTTACTGAACAGAAGTTACCTGCATTTCAAAATGTGATGAAATAAGCTTATCATGAGACGAGGTTCTACTTTTAAAATAGTAACTGTAGTTACAGGTTAATTACATGCATGATAAGAGGTGGAGGGGATTAGAGACTCCAAGTTCTCTGTGTAGTTGAAGACATGGGATGACAGGCAGTGGCTGCGTTGGAAGGTCAGGAGATCAAAGGGAGTCCTTATTCAGTGTTAGAAGAGAGTGGGTTTTCCACACAACAAGTCTAACTCGAATTCCTGCAATGAGACACTGGAGAAAAATCTAGGAGAGGGCTGCTGGTTCTCTCCAGAGTTATGGGCTTTGGATACAGGAGACTCCAACCTGACCTGCCCATTTGGTAGCCAGAAACAGGGAGACTGACCAAGAGAGTTTAATCCAAATTTAATGTTTGTCACCACAAAAATGAGGGGTTTTTTCATTAAAATGGTTCCATCAATCCAGATGTTGCTCTGAACTGGCACCTAAATGCTACGTAGAGGAGTAGCTCTGTAATATTAAACCATTTAAAATGGCAAGTATAAAAATATGTTTAGTTAGAGGTTTAGTTAATTCTTCAGACTGCAATGACTTCACTTATTTTTGAAGCAGACACCTCCTCAATTGCAGTCAGTGGCCTCACACCAAGCCCAGCATCCATTCAGAATCGTGCAGTTTGCACTTCAGTAGCATTTTAGCCATGTGACAGGCTTGCCATCAAGCGTCCTGGCTGCAATTCGCTCACAGTGACCTCATTCAGACCCACCCACACATTTCAAGGGTTAGCTTTCTGCTGTTTAGTTGATGTTTTGATCCAAGATACCAGATCTCACTTGCAGGATGGTTTGCAAACTCTCAGAGCAGCAAAGTTGTGGTGAAGGTGCCTCCTTGGCAGCAGAGGAACTATTTTTCTCCCAAGGAATGCTGCTGCTTGTTTGGTCCTCCCACCTGTGAGCACAAGTGCTCTCACATAGTGTGAAGACAGTGGAGTTCAATAATGACTAGAGTTGAGGAAGAAGGAGGATAAGCTGTCCAAAAAATTAGTTCTTGGAAAGTCCCACTCTAACATCACTCTCTAACTTCCATCAATATTAAAGAGGATTTTACGCCAAAGACCTCTCTGAAAATCCTGCTAAACTTCTGTCTTTGTCAATCTTAGATGTGGATATTTCAAATCAGAGTGCAGAATTGCTGTTATTTTTAGACTTTTTCTGAAACGCTGTTGGCAATGTGCTTCTTGCCTTCCTCCTCTTGTCTCCTGTAACTTTTGTGTTCATTTGCTAATATCAGCCACATCTGCCAGGAGAATGTGAAACTCAAAAATACAAACCAGTTCCTAGAGATTTCTCTCAGATGTGTGGCTGGACAGATGAGGAGAACTCTGCAGATGGTCTGTGGCAGCTCCAGACCCTCGGCATACTCCAACTAGAGGAGTCAGACAATGGCTGGACCTTTTTAGACAACTAAGAGTCTTGCAATCAACAAAAGTTCGTAGACCCTCTCTGTAATGCTTTTGTTCAGAACCCTGAGATGAAAACCACCCACATCTTTCATGGCTAATCACAGCATTCAGGGATGCTTGGCACTGTGCAGACCTTTGTTTTCTGATACAACTTTTGTTAGAATTGTGGTAATTTGCATTGTTATTACAGCTTCTGGTGAGTTTTGAATAGTCATATATTTCACTAAACAGTTTATTTAAAATGCTTCTTTCAGAAGGGTGTTATTTTGAGGTTTAAAATGTGGACGGTCTGAATGAAAAGGAATGTTCTTCTTTGTAGTCCTGTTTTGAGGATGTCTTCTGATACATGAAACTTTCATTATCCTTTAATTATTGATAGGAAGCATTTTCTTACCAGCATAGCACTTACACACAGTGAAATCACTTTTCAGGAGAAATTACTGCAAGCAGTTTTTGGATGAGTTTCAGTTTTGCAAATTGCTTAGGTTTTTTTCCTTTGTTTTTTCTTAGTGTCCCATAAATTAAGGCACAAATTATGAGCAAGATCGTTATTCTGTCATGAATCACTCAAGTACTAATGGCCTAATGCACTAAGCCTTAATTAGTAATATTGTATTTTTAAAAAGACAATATTGTGAATGAAACCTGAACATGCACTGTTTTATAACTGGGCTTCCCAGAAGATTTTAAATGGATTCCTCTTCTTAGTATGTTTTTAAATAATTGATATGGCCACTTCAAGCCCTTAGTAGACAAACGAATTATTGGCTGCTGGTGACAAAATTTGGTTTGGGCATAATAACTTCACAGAGACATGGCACTGCATACATCTGCTGCTCTAATTAGAAAGTTTGCCTAGGGTGCTTGTATCAGAAAGAGTGGGAAAAAATAGTGCTCCACAATCTGTTGTAACAGAGTGATTCCTGCAAAATGTGATTTATACAAGATTTCTGTTTAACTCTTTCACTTCTGCTGGAACACTCTGATACCATTTTAGCAAATTTTATAGAGGCAGGATGGCACTGGCCTTACCTGAATAGGCCAGTAATGCTTGGTAATGCCACTTTTGTGTGCTGGATTTAGGGCCTGCAAGTGCATTGTGCCATGGCGCAAAAGACCACTTTGTTGTCTTCTGTAGAACAGACCACTGAGACCATTGCTGCTCTGTCCTGCAGAAGTCTGCTAAGGGGTCTTGAGCTGCTCCAGCCACAGAGAATAGCCAGCAGCCCTAGTGCTATGTCCCTTTATTCCAGGTAGACTCTCAATTTATGATTTTTTAACACAGATAGTGAAAATCAGGACTAACATCTTAAAATGAATTTTGGTAGCCCAGTGACAGCCATATTTTTGGGGGGAAACTTGTTAAGCTGAGACTGAAAGCGGTTGTTGTGAGACAATGATCAAGCACATCTTGTTTAACCAGGGAACATCCAGCACTGGAAACCAATCCCCTTCTTACAGGAGTGGTTGGAATGCATCCAGCTGAACAGCATTCTGCTCAAAAGAAATAGCTGTTCTTACGGGAAGAATTAATTGGAAGTGTACACGTAAGACTGACTTTTCTTGTTGCTGACTTTAATTCACCAATTCATTGAATATATCCTGGAAAATGATCAGTTTCAACAAATACCATGTGTGTTCTATGACAACACACAACAGGAGTTTGGTGTCATGGAACTATAATTTATTGCAGCTTTCTGAAGAAAGTTGGTAGGCTTGGTGGAGAGTGTAGAGAGCTAGATCTTGTTCTCCTTAGACCTCATTTAAGCTAATAAATAATTTCAGTACAATGCACTTTAAGGGCACTGAAAATAAAGCAAAGTGGAATTTAATTTAAAGAAAAGGAAAGAAATTGTACCAAAAATGTTTATGCTTCAGAGGAAGTGAAATGTGGGCAGCCACATGAAATTCCCTGTTATCAACCAATCTGAATGTTTCAGAGAATAGATAAATGTCTTAAAGACAGGTACAAGTATTGTTGAGATGAAACTCTATTTTACATGTCAAATTATCTGTTCATACTATGCTATTGTGGAACAGCAAAGAGGCAGAGCAGCTCTTCAGATATGCTAATGAAATGTTTATGAAAGCAAAATCCAGTATTAGAAATTGGAGGAATGTTGCAACCTGAGATGAAGGTGTACTTTGGAATATCTGTAGTTATTTCAAATTTTCTTTATCCATATCTTTACAAAGAAAGGAGGAAGCAGTATGATGCTGACATACATTTATAGACACACAGCCTGATATACAGCTGGATTTTAATTTATTTCTTCTACAGTTTTATGCTCTAGCTAATCCAAATATTTAAGTAGGTTGTTAACTCAATGGTCAGTGTAACTACACAAGTATTTATCTTGTTTTCAAGACCACCAATGATGATGGTAGAATGGTATGTAGAATATTTATACATATCCACAAATTTATTGATGAAGAGCATGAAGTTTTTTATATTATTTCCATGAAATATCAGAAGTTTTCTAAATAATGAAAAGATAGTGGTTTTGTTACAGGATGTAGCAAGGAATTAGAAAGGAAGGAAGGAGAGGAAGCTACAAATTGTTGTCATTTATTTGTTCCCCCAGCAAACACCTAAAAATCAAAGAAATCTGATTGGAATGATGAGGGACTTTAGATCACCTGGAGTTGAAGTTTATTTTCCCTGTCAGGTATGCTTATAGTGTTCTATTTATGGGTATTTGAGGGGTTTTTAAAGTTTAATGTCTGGTGAACTGAAATATATGGTTCTAGGGAGGATCTCATAAGGGAGGACTATATAAAATTCCTTTCTTATCCATCTAAATGATTCTGCCTTTTCAGTGGGTCATTAGCTTTTATGCAGTGTGCTGTGTTCATTTGTGGACTAATTTTTGACATATGAATTATTCATGTTGTGACTGGTATTCAAGTTTTATCAATGATTTCAGTGTCCAAAAGAACATTACAAAGAATGAGGAATATAATTTTGAATGCACTGGTACTCTACATACTTGTTCACGTTGGGCATACACCAAGACTTTTTGCATATCCTTTCTGAATCACTCTTGATACACAAGCAAAATTGAATTAAGTGTAGAATGATATTTCAGCAGCAGGAAAGATGCATTCCATTCTCATTTGTCCTGCTTGCCTCCTCAGCACAAAAGACCATATATACAGGCAATTCCTTTTCTGCCCTTCACAAGTCCCCAGACACCAGTACAAGACCAAAAGCATAACAGGAGGCAGTTTTAATGCTCAAATTACTTCCTTGTTTCAGAAATGATCACTCTTCAGAAATTAAAAAAAAAAAAAAGAGAATCAGAAGCTGATGGTCAAAAAGTGCATAGGTGGCTAAAACCTAAAATGTGACAGCTTAGAGATCTTTCCGTGGCATTTGGTTTCCATGGCCTGAAGTTCAGGGGGCTTCTATCTTTCTATGAACTCGCTTCCTGACCAACCAGTCCTGACCAACCTGGTACAAGGAGAAGCCTTTTTCCTTTTCTAGGGGATCATGGGAATCTGATGCCATGGAAGATCTAGTCAAGCCAGAGGAATGAATGGAAGTAAAAACATTTCAAATCACACGTGGGTAAAACTGTTACTTCCAAGTGCAAGTTTGCAAGCTTTGACTAACACTGGAAAAGCTTTTTGGTCAGACTTTTTCACGGGAAGCAAGTTTTTCTGCCAGAGTGGGGTGAAAAAAGCGGGTGAAGGTGAGCATGTAGTGTTTATCACCGAGGTATTTTTCTGTTAAAATGAGTTTCTGAAACAAAGTATTCAATCTTGTGCCATAGCACCACATGAGCAGGATGTGGCAGAATGTTGTCATAGCACCGCATGATCTGTATAAGACGGATGAGCAGCCAAAACCCCAGCTACACATATTTTTGGGTACCTGTTAGTAGACACCAAAAGTTCTTTGGATCTTGTCTGTAGCTGTAACAGAGAGCTGAATGAAATACAATACTTGAAAACAATAAGGAACAAAAGCACTAAATATTTTGAGTGTAATAGAACAATATGCCGGCAGGCAGCGGGGATTCACAGAATGAGAGTTTCATGAAGTTGTTATATATGTATTCATTCAGAGAGTTGTATGAAAAAAAATACAAGAACTTAGAATTTATGTGATGTTCGGAACAGAAAAGAAGACAGTGCTTGGTAAAAAACCAGTTAATTATTTTTTATGTCAGATTACCTAAAGGTTGGATGAAGAAAACTAAAAAGTGCTGTCAGGTGACTCTGAAGGGATCCTACAATATTTGTTTTTTAGGCACACTGTCTTAACCAGTACCAATTCTGAAGTTACTGATTTTTGATAATCCTTTGAAAATGCCAAGTGAACAGCACTCTGTTGAAGCTCTGTCACTTTTTTGCAGTGCAGTGTACTGCAGGCTACAGAGCTGGACTACAGACTGGAATAAGCTCTAAGAAAAAGGCAAAGATCTCATTCTTAGTAAAGTAGCTCTTGAACAGAAATAGTAGAAGGAGATGCAGAGGGATTACTCAAAAAGTCTAGTTGCCTTATTCTAGTTGATTATTATTGTTATTTACACATGCTGCTGCAAATTATACCTAGACTGAGTCGGTATAATTTGAAACCTGCCCTGGTCTCAAATATTCGTTGTGTAATAAACATCATTATCTGCAATGTACTGCCTTTTCTTTAGTGTTAGAATACAGTTGTGTATGAAAGGGTGTAGGAGACACCTTGATATATTTTCATTATAATTTCTTTCAAGGAGAGCTGCTATCCTGCCTGGGCTCCTACAGAGGCCCTCTAATACTTGAAGCATATTTTCTGCTGGTTGAAGAGTAGGTTGGGTAGTCACATTCATATGAATTGAGGACTTAATGAGTAAGAATGCCTCATACAGATGCTTAAAGAAATTTTTCCTCCTGAGCTTCCTCTTGTGAGATTTATTATGAGGAAGACTATTCCAGGCCAGTATTTGCTAAGTACTTAATTACAACGGAGATTTTTTTAATCTGCTATCTGCCTAGATATTCACAGTTTCCACAAAACTCAACCTTGAGAAATGCATGTATGTGTGTAGTTACTGTGTGTTTTATTTCTCTGCAGTGATATTGCATGGAATGCACTTGTGTATTCTGTGTAGAGGATCAGGTTTCAATTTCCTTACTCAAGACCCATTGTAGTTGCAGTCTTCTGTGGTTTTGATTTTCACTGTAGAACTTCTTACAAACAGCTTTACTGGTGTTTTATTATGAGTCATGGTAGTCTGCCAGTCTCATCTGTTTCTGCCTGATCTCATCTGAAAATATTAAAGTAATATTGGGTTTCCTTTTTACTGAAAATTTAACCTGTGGGATAAAATATAAAGCATTACTAAGATATTGCCATTCAGCATGATTCAGTCTAGCTGTTATATTTCCTTCGAAATCCACCCCAGTAGCTAACATTCAGAAGTGCTGAGATTTCTGACTCTGTGGGTAAGCTCAGTGTTGAAATCCCTGTTTGTTTCACCATTTTGAACACTTTAACATATTCCACCACAAGGTCTCTCACGGCACAGAAATATTTTAAATAGCTCTGTTAGAGCAAGTTCAAAGGATGATCTCTCTGACATGCATTCTTCAAAGCAAGACTACATTTCTCCGCAACAAAAAAAAATGTGTCTTACCTCTCCCCCTTCCTACTGTGGGTTGTGCCAGAGCTGTCATTTTTTCAGTAGGGATTGTTTATAAAAAGGACCTATATTCTGCTGTTCAGCACAGTAGAAACCCTTGAGTTTTCAGTTTCAGTGTATAAATATTGATTTTTGTGCCTCACCGGTTTTGTTAGTTAACTCAAAGGTTATGGCATATTTTGTTGAATGAATGTCTTTAAGGAAATAAAATATGGTACCTTCCTGAAGACTAAGTGCTTGTTTCAGAAAGTGACCATTTAATCCCAGCAGCTAACTGTAGTCTTTTTGGGTATTCTGTCTTGGATCTGATGTGTTTTGTTGCTTAAGAAAGCCATTGTCAAAAATGACCACAGATGGCTGTTTATGCGCAAGCTATGCAAAATTTACACATAGATTCAAGTTAAAGTCATCAAAAGTCATCTTGATTCTTGTTAGATATGTATAGCTATTCTTGATGCATTTCCTATAGCAGTTTGCTTGATTCTTTCGACATATCGTTAGATTAAAGAAAAGTATTATTCCTCATGAGAAAGCATTGGATTTTGCAGGACCCTCTTGATTTCACCTTTCTATTTTCAGTACTTCAAGAAATTAGGAACAGAGGATAATGCATAGTCCCATGCTTTGATCCAGTGAAAGCGCTCTTCATAAAAAGACTTTATAGCTAGTTATCCATGGAAAAACTGCATTTTCAACCTCAGGCTCATGCTGTGAGTTTTGATTCCTAGAAGTCATATTTGTGGCTCAGTGACCAGCTTTTGCTCCCCTTCCTGTGAACCTGACTTCAGAACTCCAGCCAGTTGGAAAGCACTTCTGTAACCAGAATGAGAGCAGCCTCAGGCTTGCAAAGATTACAGATAGAGGATACTTAATAATGTGAAAAATCATCCTCACTGGTGCATATTTCAATGCTTCTCTGAAAGCTCAGTTTTGAAGGTGGTTGAGCATTGCTCGGCCACCGTCAATTCCTTCTGAAACCAGTGGACTAAACTCTCAGCTTCATAAATCAGAGAAACTGCTGCTGTCCCAAATATATGCATGATTACCACACAAAAAAGTCGCATCAGACCTGAAGATGGTTTGAATTTTCAGGTCTGCATAGTTTAAGTCTTCAGTTCTACCCAATGCTTTTTGGTACTGGGAAAATTTTCTGATCCAATAGGTTTGTGGGGAGTTTTGATGCATAGATTAGGAAGTTCCTTTATTTTTTTCTTTTCAGAGAGTAATTTTTTTTTTCCTCCATAAGCATTGTGTGTCTCATTCCTCCTCCACTGATTAGTATGGTGTGAAAAGCCACCTCTGACTTACCAGCAATTCTGCTTTCAAGTACCTTCAGATGACCTTTGATGAGTAGCACCAGTTGTGCAATATAAACAGGTGGTGACATTTCAGTTACTCTGTGCAGGTAGTCTCTGCCTCAGACTTGATGAATTGAAGACTTGACCGTGTTCCCCAGCAAATACAAGGAACAGACCTTCATTGCATTGAGGAGATTATGGAAAAAACTGAGGGAGAGTGAGCACAGCAATTCACATAACTCAGTAACACCTCCTGCTTTTGTCAAAAATTCCACAAGTTTGACAAACACAAACAAGAGCAAGGAGGGAACAGGACATGAAAGGGTAACAAGTACTCTTGTGTCTGCACTGGTCCTCATTCCACAGTCTTCCAAAGAGCCTCACAAAATGCTCCACACCAAGTGAGGTTTTTCACCTTCTGAGCCATGGCAGCTCACCCATCGGGTTTCCCAGTAACTCCCACAGTCGTGCCTACATGGAAAATGCCAGCTCAAGGCTTTTTGTCAGAAGGCTTTTTGTGCATTAGTGAATCAGAATTTCAGACTTGCAAGAAGGCAATCCCTGGTCAGAATCACTACTTTGTAAGTGTTGTTTCTTTCATATTTAATTTTGAAGCTGTTCAGCAGGGCATCCACTCCTAGCTCTCTCCCTCTGCCAGGCTTTCATTCCTTTCTGTTTCATCATCATCACGAAGGAGGTATTTCACACTTACCTGCAGTGCCTGAGTGAGACAACTGCAGATTTTGTTTGGGGCATTAATCTGACTCTGGTTGTGCAAGCCTGTCTTCACAGGTACAGTGGTGGCAATTTTATCTGCCTCTTAGTAAATAGTTAGGAGCAAATGTTCTTGCTATGCAGTTTATTTAGTTAGAAGCTGAGTATTAGATCTTTCCCTTTGAATTGTACCTGGACATAAAGAAGGCTCAACTTTTCACAGCTCTTTTACTGTTTAATGTACTGCAGTTTCTTTGGTCACTGAAAGTGTCAACTTCACTATAAGGAGGCAACACCTTGCAAGCTGTCTCAATGAAGGCTAAGATATTGCCTCTCCATAACTGTCTTCCTAATCCTTTAAGCCTTTTCTAGCCCAAATTCCTGTCAAATTCACAGGAATGCAAGAAATCTAGGACAACAACTTAAAACAATTACCAAGATCAGTCTCTGTTTGAATAATGCAATAGTTGTTTAAATATTGAAGTTAGGACTGTACATTTCTGTTTGCATTATTTCTGGCAACTAATCCTCCAAGAAGCCAAGGGGTTCATAAGTGAGAACTGCTGATAGCTTACATAACCTTGTTTTGATGCTTGTTTTCATTGTGAATCCTTGCCTGGGTGTAGACAGAAAAAAAATTGCAGCTAAAATTCCGTTTGCTACATATTAATTTTTAAAAATTTTAAATTGTGTTTTATATGTGGCACAATAGCTAACAAAGAAGCTGCATCTGCATATATTATTTGAGATAACTTTCTATTTTTAAAGTAGGGGCTATGTAAAAATTATTTTCAGGATGACTGCTGGGGTATGGCAGTACTACACAAATCTTACTGTCAATAGAACGAGGAGGAAGAAAAACAATTGAGAGAGTGCATTAGCACTCCAAAGTATATATTATTAGTTCCACAAGAAAATACTTACTGAGCTGACAAACACTGGGCAAGGTTTTCCTTGCTGCGGATAAAGTGAGTGCAGCTTCTCATCCCCATTTTAAAACAATATTTGCAATTAAATGTCTAATCAATATGTACAGATATACACATAAAGCAGATTTACTGATAACTATTGATTTAAACTTCCTCAGCATGTCTGCACCCCAGTATCCTTCTTTCCAGAGTCTTTGCTTCATACTGCTCAGCATCCATTTCCTGCTATGTATTGGTGCTCAGCATCTCTGGGAATTAAGGGAGAAAAGACTTTGAGAAAGAGAGCACTTTCCTGCTTCTTTTAAAAGAAAAAGCAAATGTAAAAAACCCAAACTTAAGGCTTAAAAATGAGTAGTTTGGGACATGGGGCTCTGACAAGGCTATAGCCTTCCATACCTTTGCTCTTGCCCTGTGCTCCTCCCAGGTAAAGGCAGAGTTCCTCGCAATGCTTTCACCAAGGATGTGCCGTGAGCAGTCAAGCTGCCATTCTGAGACTGGGGTCCAAGCAGCAATATTCTTGACTAATTTTGAATCTTCTGATACAAAGTACACTGCTTGCTTTGATTAACATAATGCCTACAGGAATCTGTGTGAAACTGTATTGAACACAACCTGTGTGAGAAATTCTTATCTTTACCCCTTTAGAGTGACCTAAAAGAGTCTCTCAAAGGCACCAAACTTCCACAATGTTTTATGTGAATCTTCGCATGAGTACCTTCGAGGATCTCAGTCTTACCCTTTTGATAACCCAACCTGAACTGTACCTTGGAGCAACTACTGCACTGAGATATTATTTTGCAAATCAACATCTCTCACAGTAAGGCTTGTTTTAGTCTCAATGAGATATGCATCTTAGGATGAGAAGCCTCTTCAGAGAACCATCGATTAAAAATACCATGCATTTCCCTTCTCTAGGCTCTTGAGCAGCTCCCTTAATCACACCTGTTAGTCAATGTAGAGAGCTGGGAACTTCCAGAGGGCCACTCAGTCATCAGATGGATCAAGACACCCTCAGTTTTAAGAGGACAGTATCCCCCTGGTAAATGAAGTGTTTTAATTTATCCTAAAAAGACCTAAGAAATATTTCTGTAGGAACATAAGTAATAGTTGTTGCAAGGATCATAATGGTTTTCAGCTATGATCTTACAGACCCCCAGGCATCCCTCCTTAGGGATCAGTGAAAGGTAATTAACAATAACAACTCACTGTTAAAAATTTTAATTTTGTTATCTAGGCATCCATGCATTCATCATAAAATTATTGGGGAATATAAACAGAAGAAAACCTGAAAAACACAGAGAGCAGCTTCGTCACAGCCAAATGATTTTAGCATGCCAGATTATGATACAATCAAAGATACTCCTTTAATAGCCAAAAATCTTACGGGTTTTTGTTGATACATCTAGAGACAATAGTTATCTTAGACCACACCTCCTGGGAGCTCTATTTTCCATGTTACTATGTTTTCGTGGGACTCACTGAAGCTTCATTTCTCCTAAAACCAATCATCCTGAAATAGGTCTGTGTTTCCGAGTCAGTTCTTCCAGTCTTATATTTATGAGGGAGAAATGGGATGTTTGAAGTGAGGTGCTGCAGTTGTCCATGTGCTTGTCTGTAGCATCTGCTTGCCTAGCAAGTAAAGAGTGAGACCTTACAAGAGCCCAATTCTTTGAGCTCATTCTATTCACGCTGATGGCAAAGAACACAAGTATAAAGCCATGTAAAAAGACAGAGGCAGTTCACCTCAGAAGACCACAGCCAGTGAAAGCAACAGGAACATTTACACAGATGGAGGAGTGTTGGGCTACACTGTGTGTTGGAAGAGAGATTAGGCCTTGTTGGCTGCAGAAAGAGCCTCGTTCTCAGACCCGGAGGTGATCCTGGGATTACAGCCAGGTCACCGGGGATGGGCTGAGAGAGCATTGTGGGTTTCTGGGCAGTGTCAGCCCTATGAGATGTGATAATTGCAGTTTCTGACCTTGTAAGGTATTGTTTACCTTTTACCATAATAGGCAATGTCTAGGAAATATTCTAGGTGATTAGGAAACACTGAGGTGAACTGTTTTCCTGTTTATATGAGGTGATTTCCTGTTTTTCCATTGGTATTTAAGGGAATTTCGGATACGCAATAAAGCTTTTTTCTTCTTGCACCTTTACCATGATGTTGCGGAGTCCCTGCCCATGTGTAAATACTGCAGAGGAGGTTTTGGGTTGAGGGCATACTGTCAGAGAAGGGATCACTGATTCACCTTTATTTAGCGCCCAGCAGCATTTGGAGAGTATTTCCCTTTCTCCTACTTGTATTCATTCAGATCTGTGCAAACTACCCCACCTGAGGTTCTCATGACTAACTAAGAGGGACAATTTACATTAGCAACTTTATGGAGACCTGTGTAGGTAGAGTGATGCAGGCAGCTGAATAAGAAGAGAGCACACAAATGGATTTTGTTCCAAATGTTAAAATCTACAAAGGAAAATAAATCACCACCCCAATAACTAGTTTAACCTGAAGTGAAAATTTTGCTTACGCAACATTTGAGCATTTAAACATTTCATTAGAAACACAGCTACTTTTACTCAGAAGCAAACATTAGAATGGTCAATTTGCAGCTGCCTAGAATTTTTTTTTGTCAAACACAGACCAGAAAACCCCAAGTCTTCATACTGAACTTATTCATTCATGGTGAATTTTCCCAGGCCAGGCCCACAGGCTTTTTTTCTACGTGCTCAGGAGGGTGGCATGCCCAGACGTAATGTCTGCAGTGTTTCAGTATGGCAAGTGCTAACTTTGAAACGTCTGTGATTTTTCTTTCCCTCTTTTTTTTCTTCAGGAACATGACAGAATTTCTGATGTGACTGTCATTGTCTTAAGAGGTCAAATGTCTAGGAACTGGAAAATGGGAAATCTTTTATATGGTAGTTTGAGTCAGGCTTTGTTTATGCTTTGTAAATGGCTGTTTAGTTGTACAGAAATAAACAGAGACTTCAAATTAATATCTTGTCTTATTAGCACATGAAAATTCCATTCAAATTATTAAAAAAGACCATACTGCCTTGTCCATAAAATGCTCTTAGGGTATGGCAATCTGACAATAGCCAAATATCATGGAGTAGTCTTGTTATTTTTTATAAAAACTTATCAGTTATGTGAGTAAAAGTATGAGGAGAAAGATGAAAGATGAGATTGCTCATTTGGAACAGCTTCTCTTCAGGTTATTAATCTGTTTCCTTAAATCTTTATCACCTACTCCGAGTTCCTCAGTGAAATCACTTCTGGGAGTAAACCTGCATTATCTGTGTGCAGTATGACTTGATGGAGGTAAGAAGAATGATGCAAATCTTTGAATTTTCTCAAAATAGAGAGTGACACAGAGGTTTGTCATTTTGATGGTGACTTTTTTCATCTTTCCTTTTGCCATGCAAATTTTGCCATCAAGTAGGCTTCAATTTTGAGCAAGTTGTTAATCAGTTGAGGGGTGTGTGCATGTGTGTGTGTGTCAGAGATTTTAAGTGCATGTGGTCAGTTTTTCAAAGGCGCTTAAGATCTAAAACCTCTTTGTGTGTCAGAGGCTAAGATCAGGGCTCACTCTGGTGAGCTTTTCTAAAGAGCTGGACATAAAAGTAAGGAGTCAAACTCAGGTCTCAGGTGGTATGATATCATGCTCTCTAGATTGATTCTTCAGAAACAGGCCCAGGAAAACCTTCAGGAGGCAGATACTTCCCTCTAGGGTAGCCCTTTAACAACCCGTTAGATTTTCATGAAAGTGATTTCTGTTAGCTATTAAATCAGTGAACTCTTCTTGGCCATTATCCCTTCCCAGTTCTCAGAGGCCTCTCTGAAGCATCAATGTATAATGCTAGAATAAAAAGGGAACAGTAAAATCAGAGTTTGTGTGGCTCACTTCTTCTCTATCCTTATGTTTACAGATTATAAGATGGGATCTCTTTGAGGTCATTTGTTATTCCCCCTGAAATTTTCTGAAATCTCCATACTTAGTGAGATTATTCTCTAGTTATCTATCCTACTACAAAAATGTTTGGATGGCTGTGCTGCTACACTGAAGTGCTTGCAGGTAAAAAAATACGGTTATCTCTGCCACATGTTGATCCTTACATAGGCAAGGAGTTCCACGTTCAGGTTCAAGACTGAAACAGGTGCTGGTCTTCAGCATTTATGGCAGCAATTGCAAGCTTTTGGGTGACATCAGGAGTATGCTAACATTTTGAATGGTGAACTCACCTGTACATCTGATGTCTTAGGTTTTAACTTTTATATTTTTCAAATCCTGTACTGCCTAGTGTGTAACTCTGATCTGTGTTGCAGCCTGTTAGCTGCTGTTCTCTCATGCTAAGATAGACATAACAAAGCCTCTCCAGGCTTGCTCTCCAAAGACATCGAGACCGTCCTAGACCCAAAATGTGTAAACCAGCATCTTGAGAAGGTGGGGTAAGCTTGGAGAAGTTACATCATTAGCTAAAGTTTTAATTGGAGAATTTATGCTGATATGCAAATGGACCAAACCTATAACAGTGTGAAGAACTTGTGACTTGTCCACCTTGGGTGTAGCCTTTGGCCTGCCCAGGGTGTACCTCTGAAGGCCTTTTGAATAAATATCCATCTTTATTCCCTTCCTCCTGTCTCGTCTCTGTTTCTAGGTAGCCTTCAGGCGTCACATCCATCATTCAAAACTCCCTGTTCTTGAGCAAATCCTACTCTGGTTTGGGATCTAGAGTCTCCTCTGAAACCTATGTGTGTTTTGTACGTAAATATGAACAAAGTCAAGGAGTATTTTAAGTGATGAGATTTTTCTTTCCTCTTCCAAATTGGTTGCACCTGAAGGGAAGGCTCACTATAGACCAAACAACTAATACGAGTATTTCAGTCAAGTGAGGCACTTCAGTCAGCAGTTCCAAGATTCACTGAATTAAGGTCATTGACAATGCTAATTAACATTAACCATTAGAGCATTAAGTCTTTCCACCTGTAGAGAAGTTCTTCATGAATCATGTTTCAACATTAGAAATCTTTAGAGGTGAATTATGATAGTGGCAGTGCTTCTGCTTTAGTGGAGGGAGGGTGCATCAGGGATATGTCATAAATAACCAGAGATGGTTTCATGGTTCAGACCCTAAGATATGGCAGATGCGATTACTGGTCTGAGCTCTGCCCTTGTCACAGGTTGTTTTTTGTATGAGCACCATATCTTAGTTTTCTAGCAATAAAACAGCAATTGGCATTTTCTTGACTGAAAGGGTTACCAAGCACTTGGGAACAGGCTGCCCAGGGAAGTGCTTGAGTCACCATCCCTGGAGGTATTTAAAAGTCATGTTAATGTGACACTGGGGGACATTGCTTAGGGATGGACTTGGCAGTATTAGCTTAATGGTTGGATTCTATCATCTTAAGGGACTTTTCCAACCTAAACATTTCTATGATTCTATGATGTATTTTTAGGGGGAGTGACTTAAATTATGTGATCTTAAGTAATCAAAATCTATGTAAGTATTTATAGTAAGTTTGAGAAACTGAATGGGGAAATTAATGAAGAAAGGCAGTATTTCAGTCCTTAGTTCTACATTAACATTGTAGAGTTAATGTAAGTGGTAAAATTGTATTTAAAATAGGAAATTGTATTCAGAAAATTATTGCTCAATCATTCAACATTATTCAATTTAATTCGTGGTGGTTCTCATTTGGTGGTTTCACACTTTATTTTCATTTTAGATCAGAAGAAACATGAGTTTATTCTACTTGGCAAAACAAACATGTAAGAAAAAAATGACACCTACATCACATAATTAACATTACCTATAAATGCTTCTGTTTGCTCTTTCATAGTATTTTGTAAAAAGAAAATTTATTGTAAATTCAGGGCTGATGAATACTTTTGCACGTTGAGATAGTGTACATATATTAGAAGTTTTGAAACCTTTTTTTTTAAGGGAAAGGTTAAAGATTTTGTTTTGAAATCGTTGAAGTGTACTATGGATCATAAAGCAGAGCACAGCTGAGCAAACATCTGGTTAAATATGTTTTGAAGTGACCTGTAGAAGATACAGGTGGGGTTTGATGCTTTGTTTGTTTGGGTTTTTTGGTTTTTTTTGTTTTACATAGGATCATTAAACTTTCACATGTTCAATCCTGAATAATCGAGAGAGCTCAGGTTTGTGGGGCACCACAGCTGCATGTCCAGTCCTGAACTGTCAATCAAGTTGATAAGTATGTGTTCTGTTGACTGCTTCTGCCAAAAGAAAGGTAGTGATAGAAATCATGAAATTTTTTTCAATAAGTAACCTTAAAAACATTTCATTGGCTTGAGTAACATGTTTTCTGCTCATAAAATTCTGATTTTTAATATCCAAGAAGAGTCTAATTTGACTGAATGTAAATATAAGTTAGATTTTCTCTGCCCAAACTAACCCTTCTGCAATTCTGCGTCAAGGGCTTTCTCTTCCATCTTCTCTACTGCTATTACTGTTCTTATTTGCTTAATAATAATGGCTTTGTCCTTGTAGTCCAGCTAGATATTATTCTGTCCTGAACTTATGTCCATTCTCTGTTCAAAGGAGAAATAGCTGTTCTTCATATCTACAATTCCCCAAATCTTTAGGCAGTACAATAGTTACAGAGTACATTGGGACACCACTTTGACCATGTTTGTTTGTTTGCAGCGTGTGTGTGTGAAAGAGTGAAAACTCTTTCGGTTTACATGTGAGCCAGTAGAACAATTCAGTAACAGAGAGGATAAGTCTAGATTTTACTGGCAGTTCAAGAAGAGCTGTTGGATATGGCTTTTAGGGTACCTCAGAACATTCAGTTTTAACTTCTGGTCAGGTTTCACAACCTGAGCCTGAGGTTTAACAACCTGTCTCCCTACTGCATTAGTCTCGTGGTACCAGACACCACTCCAGTGACTCCAAAGAGGTTTTGCACCATACAGCAGGTTAATATAACAGGACATCAGGTCCAAGTAAGTCTGAGATTTGAGATGAAGTGTAGAGACCTAGAGTGTCTTTATCTTGAAAGATTTTTAATGAATTCTTTTTTATGTGTAATGATGCTTTTATTGTTATATTCGATGTGGTGACAGTTACCCAGGGTGTGTTTGTTTAAAATCAGCTTTTGCTAATTATGATCCAAGTACTATGAAGCAATACTTTAGGTTGAATGATTCATCCCAGAAACAGTATTTTAAGTGAACCAGAGGGTAGAACAGTGTGGTGATAAATGAGCTGATGCCCTAACCTTGTTCATGTGACTAGCTAATAATACCTCTGTGTTGGTCTGCATTGGCTCCCATGACAAATGCAGATAGGGTTACTGTTTTCCTGTGGTTTTGGTTTGATTTTCTTCTTTCTTTTGTTCACCTTCTTGTGAGAAATACTGAAAATTATATACTGGAGCTAAGACTTGTAAGAGGAAATTGATACCCTATTTGTCAAGAGTACAAAAGTTAACTATTAAATAGCTGTTTGAAGCTCTGACACAAGCTTTGTCAAACTCATTTTTCCTGCCTGCTGTGCTCAAGTTATTACTGATGTCCTCTGCTTTAAATAATGTAGAAAGCATGGTATTTTCTTGAAGGCAGCCTCTGTGAGGTTTATTGTTGGATAGAGTTGTTGACTGATTTAGGAGTTTCAATACCACCCTTTTTCTGAAGCCTTAGCCATCTGCTGAAATGAATGACTGTTAGCCATAGCCCCCCTTTAATACTTCATCTCCTATCTCTTTGCTTGCTGATGTTTTTTACACTAATTTGGAGCACTTCTTCTTCTGCCATTCTGAGAAACTCTTTTAAAAACATCAGTGATGTTTCTAAAACTCAGGAGCATCACAGTGCAGTGTAGTTACAAACAACACCTTCCCATCTCATGGATTTAGTACTTTTACTGTAACCAGTAGCAACTTAATTTGCTAGGAGTACAGCATGACATGAAATCTATCTCTCTTTTGATTTGTCCAGAAATTAACATTGTCAGCTGGATTGATTAGGAGCATGCAGCAGTCCTTGAGGTCACACGTGAGAGAGTGTCTTTGGAGATCTGAAGAGTACCTTGGGAGAGAGAGAACAACATTGAATTCTCTTTTTTCTTTTTTTTTTTTCCTCTAACTCTAAATATTTAGTGTATTTGAATAAAGTATGTTTCGATTTTCTATGTATTTCCTATTTGTAGAACATGGAATTATAGACTGGGTACAATCTATGCCATGGCTGGAGCATTGCAGGAGATGTGTTTTAATTGGCTGATTGGACTAAGTCTGCCCCATCAGTCAGTATATTTGGGTAATGAGGGCAAGAAGTGAGTTTTGATTTTGCAGCACTCACCATTTCCCAAGGGGCAGAGAGAAAGTGTCTCCTCTGTAGCACAGTCCTCCTTGCCTTAGTAAAGGCAGTGCATCCTAGCACATGTTTCACCAATAGCTCCTCTCTCCCGTGGTTTTCCCTAGAGCTGAAGCCTTGCCCTTGCCTCCTTTTGTTTTGGTGTGCTTTTCCTCCTGCCTCTCCTGCTGCCTGCCTGTGGCCACAGCAGGGCACTAACTCTGTGCTAGTTCCTAAGCTGATGAGCCACGCAGCTTATTACCTCCTGTTCTGTTCCATGTGCCACTTGCTGGCAACCCGGCTGCCCAGAGACATGTCTGAAGGATGTGTCATTCACAGGTATCACACAGAGCAAGAAGATCTTTTCCATTTCCCTAATGGCTTTTTGCTTTTCTTTCTGAGAACAATGCTGCTGGTCTTTTCCATGAAAAACTTCTGAATAAACACTTTTCCTCAATCAATGTTCTTTTCCTCTTCTTTTGTTTTCCACCTTTTTTTCTTATATGTATGGTATATCTCCCTTCTCCCACAAACAAATCCCAAATCCAAAAGTCAGGCAAATATTTTCAGTTTGCTTTTTGTCACTATCATTTGTACGGTTATGTGTAACAGAAATTTATATAATGGAATGTGGAGACTTGTCATTGGCTAACTAATTTTGAATAGGAAAATGTTCTGTGGGAGAGCCAATATAAAAGTTGGCATGTGCAGTGACTCTCGGTTGTTAAAATAGTTTGGAATTTAATAGTAGTAATGGAAGAGGAAGTGGATAGATATTTTCAATTTATCAGTCCCTGGTGTTTGAAGTCAGCTTCATTGTGACTAGTAGAAAATGGGGCATATTCACAGCACCACAATGAAAATTTCCCTTCTTACAGTGGCAAAAAGAAAATGAAAAATGTAGGGAAGTAAGATAAACAGGAACTTCCACTGCAGCATTAGGCACCAAGAATAGTGAGGTACTATTTTGAAGAAAAACATTGCAAATGCTGTGGCAACTGGCATTATCTTTGAATCAGTATTCATGAAGTTTATAATTAATTAGAATGTGTTGTTACTCTTGCAGCTGAATTTTAACTCTGCAGCATTTTAGCACACTCTTTTTTCTTTGACCTAAATCCGTCTAATTTTTTGTCTTCGTTAAAAGCCCAGAACAAAAACACTATTGTGTCTTGGGCTGTGCTCAAGCAGATCAAGTAAGTTTGCATTGCTAAGCAAAGCCATATACATTTTAGTCATACCAGAAGTGTTTGACCCTGACACAATTAAGTGAGATGAGTGTCCATCTGATGGAAATGTTAACTGTTTTTTGCTCAAACCTGTTTGTGCAACAGACAGTCCAATAGGGAAACAAAAGAGAGGGATAAATCTGAAAATGTAATCAGGCATAATAACGCTAAGTTTAGAGAGGAGAAAAGCATTTCATTTGTAGATGTAAATGAAATATCATTACAATTCAGTGTCTTCAGGAGAGTTCTTCATTTACATTGGTTGCTGTTAGCATTTCTTAAGGATAATTTAATATATATATTCAAAAGCTTTTTTTTTTTTAAACTGGGAAATGATTCAGAAGAGCACGGCTGCATTCTTGCAGACATAATACAATCCACACTTCCCAGTCCTGTGATTCAGATTTCTATTCTAAACAGAAGAAAATTGAATACATTTTAAAATGCCGTGAAAAACAACAAAACACCCTATGTGCTAACACATTCAAGACAACGGCTCATGATATTATTAGGTTCTGTTTTGTTATTTGAAAGTTAGTGCTACTTACTCTCTTAAAAAGACTTGAGTTTTATTAAAAACATGCTGGGTTTGTTGGGGTTCTTTTTCCATGAAAGCAATGATCTTTGATCTATTGGTAGGGTAGGATCACCAGCTGCTTTACAAGCTTTCATCCAGGCTTGCCTTGCTGGTGCCTCATGGCCCTAAGTGAAAGGATTGTCCTTGCAGCCCCGTGGGCATGTGTCGCCATGTGCTTGCAAGGCTGGTCCTCTAAATAAGCCATATGCCTGAAGTCCATGCAACGCCAAGCCAGGAGAAGACGCTGCTGCCTGCTAAGAAATGGGGTGGCCACCAATTCTTTTTAATATGGTTGATGAGCTGGGACCCTAGGACAGAGGCTGATGTAAAGGTTTGAGTATTTCTCACCAGGAGTGTGGACCAAACAGGAGGAACAAAACTAAATAAAAGGAATTTTGAAGGCTTTGGAACGGAGCAGATCCTGCAAACTACAGTGCCTATTGCAATGTTTATTGAAGAACCTTCAGTCTACACCAGAGACCTCTGCTTCATATCTTTTGCAAGATGCAATACTTAGATCTATCTCTAAATAAAAAAAATTATCAGTATGTTTTAATTTTTTGAAATAAGATCCTTTTTCTTTTTCTATCTTCCAAACTTCTAAATGTACTTGCACTTTTTCATGAAAGGTTTTTCTACACTGGATCTGCAATTCACTGTCAAATGTACATACAACGATTACCTATAGAAATTTTCTAAGAGTAGGCACTGGACAGCTTGGTTCTGGGTTTTGCTGGCTTACTACTCTCCTACAGATAAACCTGTGGACAAATAAAACATCCCTGAAATGCGATGAGCACTGGAAGGGAGAATTGTGCATAAGAACAATTGCATATTCAGGATCTCACAGCAAAGAGAAGACACACGCCAACCTAGAAATCCTGCTCTTGGTGTCTTTCCTTCTCCCACCTGGATCACTTTCTGTAGATGGAGATACAGAGGTAGAAAGTTCATTTCATTTCCAGGAGGAGTATTTCCCAGGCAGATTTAAGGAAGATGTAACTTCAGACTGAACTTTTTGGTATCTTGGCTGTGTGCACAAAGCACTGATGTAGCTCTAACGGAGTGAATTCCGTGAGGTGGATTATTTCTGAAGGTAGGCAAAAAGAAGGGAAGGTCTGCTCGCCCTATTTCAGGATTGTTTTATCACATCTTTATTCCACAGTGAGGAATGCGTTTATACTCGTATGGTTTTAAACTGTGACCCAGATAGAAAGAGGTATGTATCATCTTACCATACCTAAGCCACCCAGTCTCCTTCTCACAGCTTTTGTTATTTTCTTGGACACATTCCACCTTCCTCCATAGCATTTCCTGGGTTTAGATGTTTTAGAAGCATGTTGGTTTTTGGACAGCTAGGTTTCAGGTGTGCCGATGATCAAGTAGCCTAATTTTAAATGCTGGCAGTGCTGTTTGAAATGTGATTATATATTTGTCATAAATGTATGTTATTATGCTCTATATTTTGTCCATTTTTAAACTTTGAATTGTCTGATGGTTTTGTCATCTGGAAACTTCTTTTTTTTTTTTTTAATTTGTTTCAGCCAGTCCCTGGAGTTTTTCTAGAGTTAGCCAAGCACAGTCACCGTTGACATCATCTTGTGTTAGTGATAGTCCTTGCCATGAGTGGGAGGTTAAACTAGATGACCTCCAGGGTTTTTTTCCAACCATTATTTCTATGATTCATCATATATTAGTCATTCATTTTCTGTGTATCACAGGTGTCCTTAACTTTATATGCTTCCTGTGACTTCTTAACGAGTTTGTGATGGAGCAGGAAGTACTTTCCTGTGGTTCCACAGCAGACTGAGATCTCAAGAGACAAAAACACTAACTCCTGTTAGCGGCAGGCAGTGCCACATTCAGATGGCAAGTGCTGTTAGTAAAAATCTGAGTTCTTGTGTAGTTGGTGCTCTGATCTTTCACTCACGGAAGAATCATTGCACACTTGCAGTGATGGGGAGACCTCTGACACTGAGTGCTTAGATTTATTTCAGTGGCTGTCTGTAAGGCTTCACATTTTGTGCCCAGATCTGTGAGGGTGGAGTTTGATCAGATGGATAAATAGCAGAGAAGGAGGAGCGAAATTACCTAGCTGGAGAGCAAGATGTAGCAGTACACATGGAACTTAATTCACTGGGGTTTCTCCTGTGCTATGCCAGCTGCAATGTTGACAAAGCAGTGTAGTTATTTGACCTAGACCCTTGATATTTGCTTGAAAAGACATTTGCAGAACTGTAAGTGTGCTACATGTAATGCAATATTTGTTGGGCCAAGGTGTGTTGTCTCTCCAGGAGACCCTGTACCCGTGCACTTTCACACAGCAAGAGATAAATAGATTGGTGGTGGGGAATGGGAAAGTGGGAATCAGTTGGGGAATGACAGAGGTTGTATAATGAGCTGAAGATAAAAAATGAATAAAATTTAAATGCGTATCTTGGCTAAGTGAGAGACAGATGGAAGAAATCTACAAATTTTGGGAGTGTGAAAGCTCTCCTGGAAAATGCAGCTCTGTTGAAATCAAAATACTTTACAAAGCAGGTCAACTGCAGTAGACATTTGCTTCAAAAAAATAAAAAAGACTGTCAGACAGAACACATTTTAACATTTTGGAATACATCTTTTTGAGTTCTTAGTTTTGAAGTGATCCTTTGGATTCATTTTTCTATCTATTTTGATTTCTTTAGAAATAAGTGTGAACAATAAACAAATAATCAAAGGAGACATGGAATTTTCCTTCCAAGATTATTTGAAGTGTTTCAGTTTTGATGTAATTTGGAGCAAAGCCAGAGTATAAAATCCTTGGAAATTGCTGTCATCCATTCAGCTCCCAGGGGGCCTGAGAAGGACTCTGTTCTCTGTCGCACTTCAGCTGGTATCTCTTGAGATGCAGAAGCACCAGCAATTGCCAATAGCTGTACTACAGCTCATTTGCTCTGCTCTCTGGATTCAAAGGATTGAATGTGCAAGTGGTTTCAACATCCTGCTATGCCTGGTGTCCAGCTGTAGTAGTACAGCTTCTCCTGTCACACTGCTCTGAAAAGTAGAAGCCTTGCTTTTTCCCCTCATGCTACACCGAATCTCTTTGAGGATCAAAACAATTTTAAGGGAAGATTTTCCTATTAGCACTTTCTGGGGACTATATAAGAGATTTAATAGAGCTTTTCTTTCTCTGCCTTCCCTTTTCCATAAAATCTAGTACGAGGTGACTGAGATAAGTGCTGACTGCTATGTCTTGCAAGAAAGAGCTCAGTTCTGCTATTGGCTATTAACTAATTGTTGTGTGCCTTTGAGAGATTGTTCTTGTGTTTGTGCATGGAGGGTTCTGCGATACAATCTGGTGTTTGAGTTTGTGTGAGTGTTTAAGGTATGTTTAGTGCTGAAGAAGTTATTGTTCTTGTGGGAATTCTCAGAAGAAGTGTCTTGGAAAAGTGTTTGTTATCACTGCCTACTTAACAGTCTATTATAAATCTTTTACATTACAGTAAGTTGGTTTGTCTTTTTTTTTAAGAGACAAATTTCCTTGTCTTCCATTATGTCTTGTAGGTAGGATATTTAAGGAAACACATAGATAGGACCTTATTTAGAAGTCAAACAATTGAATGAGCTTCTCAACTGAGCGTGAAAACTGGAAAAAAAAAAAGGCTTGTAATTTTCATCCTGGTTCTGGTCCTGCAAAGCAACGTTTGGATTCATCTGGTGTGAGAAATTTACTGCAATCCATTCAGCACTTTTCTGCCCACTTTGATGCAGTGCTGTCATTACTGTGAAATCCATGTTCAGGGGCTTTTTTCCTTTCAGGCATGCACATCACTCCCACTGTGAATAATTGCTTATGTATGGGTAGCATGGGAAGAAGACTTCTCTTAAGTGCTTGCAAAGATGCTGCTCCACAGAACTGTGGTAAATAGCTACTTTAGCAGTGGTTTTAAAAACTAATTTATTAGTTTGTCCTTTTTAGACATGCCAACCTTTATATTAGCGAATATAAATTGCTTTATGCTTTAAAGACATCACTGGCATTTTCAAGTGCTTCTCAAGAGCTTTGTGTGTGTTCAAGATCAGTGGACAATTTGCTTTGGGGAATGGAGAAGCTAGGTGCTCCACCCAGCTATCTTTTCAGGAGATTCCTTATTGGAAAGGAAAGTAAATTTGTCCCTGCTAAAACCTTGGTTCTTCTGCTTTGTACCACTTTAACTGGGATTCACTGTGTTTCAAGTAAAAGGTTTTTGTCATAAACCATAAAGAGAATATTCTGTGGTATTAGTAGGGGTTAAATATTTTGGAATTACAAAGTACTTTTAAAATTTGAATAAATTACTTGAGAGTGGAGAAAGAAAACAAAGATTTAGCGTTTCTGTATCTATTCAGGGAAGGTACTTAAGGGCTATTGTGTCTTTAACAGATAATTAGCATACATAACATGGAAATTTGCAAAAGTTACAGGCTGCATTGCAAAGTCACAATTAGAGCTACCACTGTAAATAGCACAAAACCTGGAGCTTCTTCAAAACAAGACATTAAGAAGTTCAGATTTTTGGGTTTGTTCTTTTGGTTTGGTTTGGTTTGGTTTGGTAATGGAAAGGACCAAGCTGGATATGAAATAAAAAGCATTATGTACAAAAAGCATCTAATAGCTTTACATAATATCTCGAGTGAATGGCTGAGGTGCATTTTGGTGTCAAACTTCATCTCTCTGTGTGTGACAAAGAGATTTTCTAATAGCAGATGCAAAGGAGTAGCCAGAAATCTATGCCAATCTAATGACAAAGCAGGTTATCAACTTGCTTCATTTAGGACTGAGATCAGTGTAACACCAAGAGGAGGGCCATTAAGGTTTATTAAATTTGTCTAACACTATCAGCCATGCTTAGTTTAAAAAAAAATACATTATTTATGAAAAATGTACAATCTGGAGCTAGTCTGCTTTCAAATAGTTCATGTGAAAAGTAGTCTTTTATGATGATTTCATAAAGCCATTAAATGGCTAGACCAAATGCATTATTAAAGTGCTTAAGGATATGTTCCATGCAGCAGCAGGAAGCCATGTGTGTTCCTGTTGAGATGCTTTTCCATTCATGAGAGAAAATGTTCTTTTTTAGTATGTAAATGCTGAGTTTGTAAAAAATATGTGGAAAAGCTTCAAGATCCTAGGAGCTCCAGTTCAATGCTTAGCTTGTAGAACTGTCTAAAGGAGGTGCAGATGAGACCTTTGAAAACAGATAAGCCGAACAATTGTGGTTCATCAAGCATAGTCAAGGAGGAGGCTCTTCAAAGTGATGGAGACACATGCCTCAGCCTCCTTCTGACAAGCAGGGCATTTATCAGAATTTTGCTGTCCTGAGTTGGTCATCTGGGGTGGAAAGGACTGTTTCTTATCAACACTGGGGAGGCCCACTGCTATCTGACTGCAGACTCGGGAGCTGACTGTGATAATCTCTCAGGCTGGCAAGGCTCAGGGCTGCTAGGATACACACAGAAGTCCCAGCCCTTGGTCTTCTAGGATTACTTGGTTCTGATATAAAATCCCTTCACGGAGCAGACCCTGGTGACTCAGAGTAACATGGTGCTTGAATGATCATAGCCTTTCCTCAAGATGTATTTTGGTAATTCCATCAAACATGAGCCTCAGGAAGCAGAGGTCACTTTTTTTTTGCAATTGCTCTGCAGATGTGTCACTCCTGACTGCTCATGATGGCTGGTCTTCAGTGCTATGCTTGTTCAGGTGTAGTCTCGTAAACAACCGCAGTCACAAACACACCTACATTTCAAGGTACAATGTGAAGGTAAATACTTAATTTGTATCTTCTCAAAAATTTGAAAAAGCAATTACTTCATGGCATTTTGACCTTCTAGGTGACATAAATAAAACATGTGTTCTCTCAGTGATTGAGGATTTTCCTTTTTAAACCTGCATCTTCCGTATCTTGTGCTGATCTTATTTCCATGAGTCACTTAATTGCTGCCTCACAGGAACCTTTGTAGAGTAAGTCGAAGCTGTGCAGCAGTCCTGAAGTCCATGGATAAGCAGAGGGAGCATGCTGAGAGGTTATAATAATAGAGATACCAACTGGTCTGTTAAAAACCTTGGCTTGCCCCTGAGTCAAAGATTTCTGCTGTATCTTGCCTCTTTTCAGTACCCCTAGACAAGCCAGAGCCATTGCACTGAGTAAGCAGAATTCCTTTTCAAAGCCTTGCTAGACTTTCACTGCTATTTTTGTACTAAAGAAGTCCTAAAAGGAGTGCTCAGAATTCATTGATTCTATTTTTTCCCTGCAAAACATGTGGAGAGATTTGACTACATTTCAATATGTTTATTTAGTTAATCATATGGATAGAAACCCATATTTCTGTCAGGGGCGTTTCCAGCTCAGTGGTCCATCTTGGAGAGTAGGAAAGGATAAAAATAGATTTACTAGAATCTATGTGAGTGACACAAGTATCTACTCCCAGGGAATATATCTCATAATGTCATCTTTATTGCAGTTTGTGAGCATCAGACATACTTTAGGCCTCATACATTGTGAAGACAGAGCCATGGCGGGGAGATGGGAAGATGGTTTAAATAGCTTCTGCTACTTTTAAAAATCTGAACATCACAATAATAATAATATGGCTTGCTGTTTTTTTAATATGTTCAAATATAGCAATTTTTGCTTGTGTTCAGCAGTGTCCGTGAATCAATGCTAATTTGTTAATGGGTTGAAAGGGCTACAGTTTTTGAAATTAAAAAAAAAAAAAGGATTTTTGGTAGGCTGAAGAGTCAGCATTTTTTACGGAAAGAGTAACTATTTTTTTTTCAAATTCAATTAATAATGACAATACTGATTTAATTGCGGGAGGAACTTGCCATCCCTTGGATATGATGGAATTCAATTCTTATTTCACTCATTTCTTGGTGATTGTAGAGCAAAGAAAACCCTAGACATGTTGAGTTCTAGGTTTTCCAGAAGTGCTTAAAGCAGTAGTGGGTCAGATCAATTTTGTTGATAGTTGATGAGACCCATGTGTGTTGTAATTTACAGACCCTTTAGCTATTAAACTACTACTTCAGAACAATTTTATTCTTAGAGGATTAATTCTTTTGTAAATGAATGTGTTACTAACGTAACTTGTTGATATTAAAATAAGGGGACATGAAATAACTAAGGAGTTCAAACAACTGCTTTTAGCAATGAAACCTTTCAAAAGAAATAAAACAGGTTTAAATAGTATTAACAAAAGGTCGTAAAATTAAAATTAAATTCATTCATTCATTTTGTGATGAAAAACACTCCCTGATGTAACAAAACCACTCACAAAAATTAACAAAAACTATAAGAGAGCCATAATTGTGCTGTAGTTTTATGAAGAGGCAATTCTTCTTTACAGGATGAGGAGAATTCCTGTTTTTTTAAATACAGAAGTGTCAGTTTTGGAAGCCATACAAAAGAAAAAGAAGTGGATGAGTGGGCCACTGAGTACGTAACATATTGCATTGCACACAGATTCTGTTAAAATGCAGTGGTTTCCTCTTGACTACAGCTATTCTTCATTTTATTATTATGTTTATTTATTTCAGCTTGCATCATTCCCACAATCTTCAAAACAGCTGTCTGTAAGGAGCTTTTTTGCATAGGTGAAATTTCTCTTGATGAAGAGAAATACAGAATGGCAAGACAATATAAGAACACAATAATCCTGTTATACCCTTTTGTGTGGGTGTGGACAAGTGGTGTTATTATTAGTTAGGGTCAGCTAGGGTATTTTTGTCCTAAATCCTTCTGTTACAGATCATGTAGAATTTGTGGGGGTTTTGACAAGAACTATTCAGTTGTTCTGTATTAATGTAGATCATCCCTTCTAGATCTGCAAAACTGTTTTAGGCTTTGAAATCCCCATGTCAGAAGTGCTGTAGGAGCAATGATAAGATGTTTTTCCTGATGTAACTTACATTTTTCATACCTTAGTGTCTTAAAAACAGCAGGAGAAAAAAAAATCAGTCTCGAGCAAAACAAATTGTCATGCAGCAAGATGTATCCTAACCTATCACTTCAAAAAATGGAGCATATGACTTTTCTTACCAACCAAGGGGCAGCATCACTCCTACATTAATTTTTATCACTCTTTCTGCACGTGTTTCTATTGTTGTGGCAGTAAATCTTTGCCTGTGTGATCTGTCATGCTACGAGTTATCTTCTCTAGCTTGTGGGATTTTGAAGCTTATTGTTGTCTTCACCCGTGATTCAGAAGGCAGTAGGGCCTGTGCAGTGGGCTCTTTCACCAGCAGCCATCTGTGGTGAGTCTCTGAGGAGGGCAGTACACACAATCCACCGTCATCATGGGCGGGAGAATAGCACCAATGGTGAATAGGGATTAAACAATCAATTTTTTTTTCCAGTCTTGTATGGATGCTTCTTTTGTTACTGAAGACTCCTCAGAGAAAGACATTTCTCTGGCTGACATACCCTGTCCTTCATTTCCACGCAGTTTCACAGCTGTTTCCAAGCTGGACAGTTCCCATAGAGTGTAGTCCCTTTGCTCTTGTTGTTTCCTTGAAAGCAGTGACCCTAGATCTGCAGTGCTTAAACATGCATATGCTTGATTACAAGAAACCTTTCTAAGTGGGATGATTCCCCCACTGGCCGGCTATTACAGCAATGGGATTTATGATTTTCATTTCCTGGCTCCAACAGCTAGGGAGCACAAATAACATTTGCCTTACTTTAAGAGCTTTATGGAAATCTGAAATTTTGTTCTTCCTTTTTAGACTGACTCTTGAATCCTACTCTTTTTTAAAATAGGTGTAAATCTTGTTGAAGTTGAATTTTTTGAGGGACAGAACCTCTCAGTATGTTCTCCTGTCAGTGAAGTTTTTTTCTTCCAGATTTTCTGTTCTTTAGGTTCCTGTGGATCAGTTGCACATTTTTTTATGAATTCTGATGGAAAAAACCCCAATGAAATGGTGTAATATTTTAAAAGTTTTTCTTTCTTTTTAGCTGTATGTGTGGATATCATTTGTCAACATTTTCTGATCAGTGTGGTTGGTGTATACCAGTTACAGAACTCGAGTGGCTAGACCCATGGAAGACCCATGCAAAGCTACCCAGGATGATGCTCATTTGCAAGAGGCATCCTGATGCTGTAAGAGCCACTTATTCCAAACACAGTCATGGTGTGGTACTCATTCACCTGAATAAGATGTTTTGATGACTCTGGTTCTAGTCAGAAGTAGAGTACATGGTAAACATACCTCCAGAGGCAGATCTGCAGCTCTGGGGCTCCCTGCGGGATATCATCTTCAAGCTGGATCATTATGGCAGTTCAGTTGCTACAGTGAAAATCTTGATCCTGTCTAAAAGTTTTGGAACTGCTAATCAGACTGGCATGAGGCAGTAAGAGCTGCTCTTGGTTAAACACTGCTGTCCTGCCACTGAAGCTCACAATACACGTTTCTCTCCCCAGGAGTATAATTAGATTGTAGGCTTCTGTAGCAAACTACAAGGTGGTCCAAACTTCCTCTCAATGAATTTCTACTAAGATTTTCATTTCGAACAACAGAAAGAATATAGAACATCAGCTAATAAGGCTACAGGGTATGACCTTGCCCATGGAGAACAGCTGGCTATTGCTGTCCAGAAAGTTTTGCTTTAACAGCAAGCCTTTGAACATCAGCGATGCTGAGCTGTAGCATAACAGAACCTCTCCAAAATCTGTGAGATCTTTTGTATACTGAATACTGAAGTAGACTGCAGCGGTAGTAGTGCTGTTTTATATAAATGTTAAAGCTGCATATGTTGCTAAATAAAAACTACTCATAGGTTTATAAACATGGCTCTGTAGGAATGTGACAATACTTCTCTGAACACAGCATTTTTTATTTGATATTTCTTTTCTGTTGACAGATATATCAACTTAAAAGTAGCCATACGGTTCCCAGTTGAATATGAATTTGAGAGGGCTGATGCACATTGCTAAGTCTAAAAGTCTAAAATAAGTTACTCTAAAGCTATTTGCTCAGAAGTTGCCAGACTTTACAGGATATACATAAATAACTGTGTGAAACTTGAATCCACTGTCAAAGTTAAGCTATATGCCAATTTCAAGATCTCCAGCAGAGGAGCATCAGACATATGCACCACTCCCTAATATTTCGGTGGAGCACATGGTTGATAGGAGACTGCAGCTCGTGCCTCCTGGGGGTTGAGTCAATGGAGTGACCTCTGTTCAGCACCACAGACTTTTGCTCAGGCACCATCTGTTGGATTTTTCCCCATGTTGGTAGCAGACATCTGATTATTTGAAAACAGGATCATGTCTTACATAATATTATTGTGTATTTAAGGAGCCACTGAAATGGGCAGAGTAGAAGTGATTGTTTGGATAAAAGTCTGAATAAAACAAAGAATGCAACGTGTTACATTAATCATACAACATTAATAATTAATCATGAAGGAGTATACTGATTTGTCAGAGAAAAGCGCTTCCTAAACAAATAAGGAATCTAAGAAAGAGGGGTGAAAGGACAGAAAGCCATCTTTCCTCCTTTCCCCCATTTATTTTGTTTGGAGGGCCACGATGAATCATATGTCTCTTGTGACTTGCAGGAATGATCTTGCTGTCCAAATGGCTTAAAGAGAGTTTCACTAGGAAAGAAAATAATCAATAGGATGAGATATTAAAAGGGAATTTTTTCCCTTCTTACTCCAGGCAGCAACTCTCTATTGAATTTATGATCTACAGGAAATTAAACATTGACAGCATCACCCACAAAGATAAGCATATATTGCTTAGGGTTAATGACTTGCTGAATTTTCTAAATCAAGCTATGTATACATTAGTACCTCAGATTTTTATCAAGTGACTGTTGGCAAGTAACCATGGATAATGATAGCAAACGAAAATTCCTTTTATAAATGACAGAGTCGTGCTGTCGCATTTTAAGCTCTGGCTTTCCAAATATCTGCCTACTGTCTTGGCAAAACTCATTTACATGTGTGCAGTATTTTGTTTGAATAACATAATTGTCATGTCATCTACTTTTGCACACACTTATGGAGCCTTAGAAAAGGAGTTAGAGATGCTGAAGCAGTTTGCAGTCCGGCAGATTTGGAAACATGTTCCCATGGTAGACTCCAAATTCATAATTAAGGACCTAAATTAATGGCTCTATTTAAAAAAATGCTGGGCTCTCAGGAGTCCCTTTATTTGCTTGAGATATACTGATCTTAAAATTAGGCCCCAGCTCATGGTATCTGCAGCTGTAATCAGACTTTTTCTTAACTTTCCAGCTTCCCTAGAGCTGCAGGCTCCTTTGAGCTGGAGGCATAAATAGATTGAGCCCAGGACTTTTTAGTTGGCTTCTGTTTTAAATCACATAGTAGGGGCAGGCTAGTTGCAGGTCTGTATCCTTTTCATTTCAGTGATATCAAAGACCCATTGCCTTTCCAGACTTGCCTCATTGACCTACTGGAGGGAGGCTCCTTGATCACCAGGGCACGATGTCCTTTGTGAAAGCTACCAAGACCCGTGGTGATCAGTGGGAACTGGTTGATAAGGAAAGGGCTGTGTGATACGTACACAAACAGAGAGCATTGCTACTTGTTGACATTTAGTTTATCTCTTTGGAAAAAAGAGGGAGAGAAGCTCCACGCAAAATGTTCCAAATCATCTGGAGGAGCCTGTGTATTTCCACTGGCCCCAGGGGGGAACCTCATTTGTCAGTCTAAACTAGATATCTGAAATTCATGCAGCAGTTCTCCAGCGTGGCAGAGTTACTGTAGATACTGTTTTCTTACTGTTTTCTGTACACTACCTACGTGATCTATTCATTTTTCACTAAAATTGAAGGAGGCAGTTGCAAACCAGGTTTATTTTTTGTTTTAATGAGGAAACAGGCAGAGAAAAAGCAGTTTTGCCGAAACTGCAGGAAGAATCTTCAGAGCAGAGAACATTTCCTTTGGGATGCATAATGATGGTACATGCATCTACTTTAACTTTTCTTCCTTTGAAGGTGTCTATTTAGGCACTGGTCAGACACAACTGTCCCTTGCTTGTGTGAGCTGAAAAGATTAAAGCCTAAATTGGTTTGGTGTGCTTGGTTGGAACTGGGGTTTTTTTTTGTTTTGTTTTGGTTTGGTTTTTTAATTCTATTACTTAAAGCCTCTGAGGTTGACACAATAGAAAGAGGAATAAAATCCAGGTCAAGTATATAGCACTTCTGATAATCTGGTGCACTGGCACCGGATTACCAGGAAAAAAAACAAAACAAAACAAAGCATAAACATGGTATTTGAGTAAAATTTCCTTAGAAATTGCACAAAAAAAGGAGGCTTTTTGCAATATACCTTTCCTTCTCTTTCTGCTTTGTATCTAAAGCATTTTATGGCTTTATCAGTGTTTTACAAACAAAATTACGAATTTCAAAATGAGGTGGCAGACCAAATATAGTAAATGCAGACAAGAAATAGACCTTTCCCTTGTATGCTTCTCCCTCTTCCACCACTCTTATCCTCTCAAAGTCCTATCAGTCAAAGCCACAGTCAAAAAAATAACTCAGATATAGGATTAAATAGAAGAAACATTCTTCATTCCTGCTTTGAAGGGTGCTGAAGGCTTGTTATGAAGGACAAATGCCATGACTCTGACACAGACACAAGCACCATGGTAGTAACATCTCTTCCCAGCCAAGAGTTAACCCTGTTGAAACCATTTTGGTTTATCAGCCAGATGAAAAGCCAAAGAAATTCACTCTTCCAAAAGGAAGAGTATCAGTCTGACCCCTTCATGTGCACCTACCTGTTAGTGAGCCTTTAAAGAAATCTCTCTGGTAAACTCAAAGTTGGCATAATTTCAAGACTGCAGTTTGTCAGTTTAACTGATAGGGCACTTTGGCTTTAAGTAAAGAACAGATGATGAACAAAAATATATGAATCATTTGTCATATGGCAGATTCAAAGTAGGTGAAAAGCCAGTATTTTGTCACAGTTGCAGTTTTGGTGGCAGTTTAGACTTTACCAGTCTTCAAGGAGAATTGACCATTTATGGAAACATGACCATCAGAGTAAGAATAGTACTAATAAGAAATGTAGTGATAGCATTGCAAGTTCTCATATTTCAGTCTTTGTTTTCTCGTTGGGTTTTGAACAGGCTAAGTAAGTATATTTCTATTTAGAGGCATTAAGGCAGCTTCTTTCTTAAGAAAACAAAAGTACATGTTTGCTGGATAAAAAAAAATTAGTCATATTTCATATTAAATCTAGAATCCATTTGTCAAGACTAAGATTGATGTACCACTCCGATGCCTAAAATCAAGGGGACTCGGTTTCTAGTCTCACAGGGAAATCCTGAGAATGTAAAGGGGAGAAGAGGGTCTTTCACTGAGTTGAGAAGTTGCTGTCTTTACTGTTCTGCCCCATGGTGTTCCCAGGGCTCCTCTTGCTTCTGAGCAGTGTCTGCGGCAGGCCTCTCTTTTGCATGCTGCAGTCTTCAGGGAAAGGCTTGCCTTCAGAGCACATACATTGTTGGAGAGAGAAGTAATTTCTGTATTTTTGGTAGCTGCATGCGACAGCCTAATCACTTGGAAACGGTACATGTTGAATCTTGGATGACCAAGTTATGAAACACACCAGTTTCATAACTAGTATGTTTCATAACTTGGTCACACTAGACAAGGAAAATTGCTATATTGTACTTGAATGTATAATTTAAAAAAAAAAAAAAAAAAAGGTGTTTCAGACAAAGAAGATTTTCCAGATGTTCAGGATCAGCTTTTCAAATAGGTGGGTGATCACTGAGCTTTTACAGTCTAGGTCTGAGGAAGACCAACATCTAAAAACTTGTTTGTAGAGAAATTTTACGTTGCAACCTGTCAGACTGTAAGAATGTGTTAAGTACCTAGAGAAGCTGGAATGCCCATAATGACAATCCAGAAGTACAACAGTCACAGAATTGTCACAAGTTGGGTATCTAAGTACTGCTAAAAATTCTAGCAAGTACCTACATGCTTCTTCTGGCAGAAATAAATGCCTTTTAAAATCTTGCCAGAAACTACAAAGGAATGTCCTAAACATCTGTGAGAGAGAGGGAAAGAGAAAATGGCTTGATACTCTAAATTTGCAGAGATTAAGAACAAAGAGAAAGATTGCAATACCGGAGGAAAATGGGATCACCTTAAGGGGTGAAGTAATATCAGTAGAATGGAATTTTACAGTGAGAATTGGAAGGTTGTGCATTTAGGGCCTCATAAAAGCTCTGATTTTTTCCTAAAGATATATTAGGCTAAGTGGCAGGAAAAAGCTGTTTTCTACAGAGCAACTTAAAGACCGTGGCTTCTTATTCCAGCAAAACAAAGGCTAAGAGAAGACAGCATTATTCTCTGTTATAGCACTAAGTAGGTAAACATTTGAGACGAATGAACTAAGGGATTGCATTGGCACAAAGGAAAAGTGGGCACAAACAGGAAACAAATGAAAAGGTTTTTAGCTATTAGAGGAATGAGTTTCTGCAAAAGCTTTTCAATCTGAGCAGAAAAAAACCCAGCAAATTTTAACAGGAAGATTATGGTGTTTATCAAAGGCTTGATCTGGTGTTACAGCACAGAACTGATGTCCTAGCAGGGGAGAAGTAAAAGGTCTTTAGAATCTGTAATTCTTGAGGACTTTTTAATACTTTACATACTATACTATAGCTTTAAAGTGTGTTAATAATACCGCTTCTTAGCAAAATTCTCCTTAAACACTACCCATCTTAATTTTTTTTTAAAAATGGATAGACTTTTCTTGTTTCTGGTGGGGGTTGTTGTTATTATTATTACTACTACCAGCATCATCATTATCTTGAAGACAACATGGATAATCAAAGTGTTGGAAAAGTTTCAGCCAGTGTATTTTTTAAAGAAAATTCCAAGGGGCTAAACCTAATCTTTCATATATTAGTTTTATCACATTGCAGTTATTAAAGAGGAGTGAGTACTTCTGAATTTGGTGAATGTCTGCATATGTACTCATCACTAGAATCTCTGTAGATCTGATCTAGGACTACTGACCTCAAGGTTTATCCTTGCCTGTTGAATGATTGTTATCTACTACATTCCCAGGAAAATTATGAATGTAATTCAGGCTTCCACAGTGTGTTCTTCTGGCATGTCCTGTCTGTGGCCTATAAGTATTTCATTCATTGATTAATCCAGTAATTGCTTGGTTGTCTCTGCTGAAGAAGCAGTTTGGTGTTGGGCGTGTTCAATGTGCTGGTGTTAGGAGCCCTGTGGTGTGAAGTGCAACACAACAAAGCTGGTCTGTTCATCAGCTAAAAGATGTAATGAGATCCAGCAGATAGTTGTGTCTGGTTATTGCTGTGTTATATGCGGTGGATATGCCTTGATTTTTTGCCTTGTAGTTGTTTGTTGATTACAGTTTCTAAATTATCCCTTCCCCCAGTAAAATTTTGTGGGGTTTTCTGGGTTTTTACTCATGTTTTTTTATTTTTTCCTCCAGCTTCCTGGATACATTGCTACTTTTTCACTTTCACTGATATACTGGAAGTAAATAAACAGTTGCTCAGGAACTGTCTTAGCACAATGGCATTCCGTGTTGTATACCCAGGTTTTGACTAGCTTCTGAGAAGTAAAAAGACTTTGCTGATATAAGCCAGCTTTCAAGTATTGTTAGTAGATAAAAAATGCTTTCTATAGTCCAAGAAGATTACTGCAATTTCACTTAAAGCTATACCTCAGAAGGGGAATGAAATGTCTTTTAGTTGTGTTACTGGTAAGATACTGTGGTCCTCAGTCAAACAAGGATTTCAGGAGGAGGACTGAAATTCTGAAGTGGTTTATATTAAAAACCTAGTTCTTTTGATAGTTCCAACCCCTGCAGATGTGAACAAATTGTGACAGAGAGGAGATAATTATTTTATAAAAAAGTAAAAGAAAATATGTTAATACAAAATGGAACTCACATACTGGATGCCTAGAGAAAAGTGCTGTCATGATGGTAGAGCCACAGTCCAATACCATCTACCTGAGTAACAAGGAAAATATGAAGAAGTAATATTTTGCACTACTAAAAATCACAATATTGCTAGTTTGTAAAAAGATGCATCCAAAGAGAAAACAAGTCAGTGCTCTATGTATGCATGTGAATACTTGCCTTTCTTATTTTTCTTCAACCCTCATTGTACAAGTCCTGAATGAAAAAAAGGAGTGAGGTTACTTTGCATCAGAGTTGGTATCTATGAAGAGAATTTAGGACATTCAGATTTCAAAGCAATTTTTCCAAAATTTCTGAAAATTTGAGAAGTCATCACTACAATAATCCTTAGGGAATATGATTAAAATTTTCTTTAATATTATGGGAGGAGCAGAATTCTTTGGGGTTTTGGATTTTTTTGTTTGTTTGTTTGTTTTTTTAAACGATACAGTGAAGAGATCTACCTATCCACACTCCAACTAGCCCTCCAATCATGTGCCTCCATAATAGTCCGGAGTATATTTGCTTTCTGGAATAATCTTAAAAGGGCCTTGATTGATGCAGATTTGGGAAACATGCTTACTTAGTTATATTTAGAAGAGATCTGCAGAATTCCTGAGGGGCAGCAGCTTGATGTTGAATTAGGTACAGCCAGCAAGATGATGTCCTAACGTATCACAAACAATAACAGTTAATATTACTCTTTGTGGCATATAGTGGGAGAGATTCTTTTACTTGCTGGATCATTAGATTATCTTGCAAAAAACCCACTGAGAATAATGACGTAAATTAAATTCTTTGTGCTGAAGTAAAAAGGCATTTTTCATAACAGTGTAAGGGCCAAACACTAAACACTCTCTTTGTTGTATGCAATGAAGAGTGTAAGATAAGGGGAAGTGAGGAAATACAACAGGATCAAGAGAAGCTGCTTTTGGAGGTCTCACTCATGGCCATCAACTAGAAAGCCACGATAATAAAGATTTTCTTTTGAGTTCCACTTCCAATGGAAAATTTCAAAGGCAAAACATCACCTCAGCCCAGCCAGAAATTGCTTTTTTTCTCATTTTTTTTTCATTTTCTTCATAATGTGAAGAATTTTTTTTTAATTTAAAAAAGATTTATTTAATAAACTAGATCTAACTGTATTTTAAAATATTTTTGATCCATGCCAAACAACTTATTTTGCCTGTTATATTCTGATTTTTTCTTCCTCATTCTTACTGCGTTACCATTTTCCTGTCTGCAGTTTGTGTAAAGGTCCTGCATTTTGTTTGTTCTCCCACCTCCCTGTTGACAACACTGGTGTTTAAGTACTCCAAACTGAAATAGTATTGGCAGGTTTCATTATTTTTCCTTTGACTCCCATTTTAACTTCATGTTTCTTTATAAAAACACCGATTTCTAGCCATCTCTGTTACAGAAAAACAAATTGGCAAACCGATTCCACATATATTTTTTTAAATTACCACAAAGTACCTATTCAACATGATACCTATGATATTATATTAGATATATATTAGATATTTTTGATGTTGTTTTTAGGAAGTAAAAAATGTCTTTACAGCTCAAAATATTATACTCTTTTCTTTGGCTTTTTTGCTGCTTTGGAGGAGTTATATAGTGTCAAGGTGAATAATGTGTGAATCACAGTAATAACGCGGCTGTATACAGAGAGACTAAGGTCCATAGCATTCCTGTCTTATTTTTGGGTTTACTTGTGCTATGTAGTTATAGCAGCAGTCTGAGGTGACATATAGTCCAGCGAAATAACCAGAGGTCTTATCAGAAGTAGAGGATTCATAGTAATAAATTGCCTTTTTTTTAGTTACTGTTTTCCATAGCAGCTCTGTTGAAATGGAACAGAGCTTCTGATGAAAGTGTGGAAGGCTACCTTTTTTTTGTGTTTCCCGCACATTCCCTTCCCCTCTCCAGCAGCAGGAGAAATTAGGACAGGGTATTTTACACTGCTTATATTCCACTGCTCTGTGCATCTGGATTATGGTGTAGAGCGGAACTCTAACCATGTGGCCAGCACAGTCCTTCAAAGAAGTGTGTCTGTCTCTGCCAACTGTGGGTGACTGTGGACAGCTGAAAGAGAACAGTTGCCTTAAGCTTGGGGGTGTTGTTCCACTATTTGCCTGCCTTCCTTCCTTCCTTCCTTCCTTCCTTCCTTCCTTCCCTCCTTCCTTCCTTCTTCCCTTCCTTCTTCCCTTCCTTCCTTCTTCCCTTCTTCCTAGCTACATGCCTTGGAAGTTTGTGCTGACCTAGGTGACAAATTACAGATCTATGTAAGAGATTATATTTTTTCACCAAATCACCTCATCTCTTTGTATATTACCAGTTTATCTTCCTCAGCACTAATTTGAATGTTCCGGACTTTGGAATCACTTCAGATCACTGATTTTGTGTCAAAATAGCAAGCAGTCTAGCATGGTGTCGTTTCTTTTTATTTAGCCCACAGCCACTGTATCTATATTCAACAGCTACCAGAAAGCACCACTTGCAGGTGATCTTCTGTCTGGAAGTGAGGCAGGTTGGGCTGGCCGCACACTCTGCACAGCTGGAAGGCCACAGCACAGCTGCTCACAAACAAGTCACTTCCTGAGCCAGTCAGCATCTTCCCGTTCTCCTTCGGCACTCCACCTCATTGATTTCAAACAGTCAGTATCTTTCCAGAAATGCCCCACTAGGGGATTTCCTACACTTAGATGGGAAACTCGTTGTATTAAATATCTTTGCCATGTCGTAACACTGGTTTTTAAGCAGGCTTCTCCACTGATCTCACCAGGGGCTCTGCTGTAAACCAAGGGCATGCCTGGGTCTTAACAACAAGGTTTGTTCAAATAAGAGCAATCTCGGTTGCAGTCACAGGAACTCTTCCACGCTGAAGGAATAAACATGCCTTCTATTTTGAGCCTGACTTTGAATTGCCATCTTGCCCATCTTGAAATGAAAGTTTCAACAACTCCATATTTCTCATTGCCTGCCTAACACATTCGATTTGTAACTGGGACAAGATAGCATTGAAATGCAAAAGCTTGGGAAAAGGAGATGGTATTTTCTTTCTCAGAGCAACTGCAGTGTTTGTGCTGAGAAATAGCTCTGTGCCCCACCCTTAATCTCAGGAGATAGTACTGCAGCTCTGTGTCATGAAGTCCTGCATGCATCAGATAATTTGTGACTTAGCTGTGTCTTTATAGCCCACTATAAATACACATGTGAACAAAATAGTGCGTTCAGGAGATGGCATTCATTGTTGTCTTTCACCACCCTGGCACTCTGCGCATACACCAGGTACCCCAGAGGCACAGAAAACAAACGTTTCCTCTGGACATTTGTTCCCCGGCCAAACAAGAGGAATTAAGTGCTTTACTAGAGATACATACTTTCAAAAGCAATAATCATGAAGAGATCACGTAGTTTTATATAGATGATGGCATGAAGTACTTCCAGCAGGATGTGTAAGATCCAGTGCAGTTCCTGAGAGAAGGGTACAACATACGGCAGCATATTGATAGAGAGGCAAGCAATCTGTTTGCAGCCTTATCTCTGCCTCAGCTCCTTATCAGGCAACCTTTTATAGACATGCCGATCCTGCAGAGAAAGGCATCATTAGTAGCTGTAATTGCTTCCTGTGCTGGAGTGGACCATTTAAAGAAATACTGTATAGCAAATATCAGAGCTGCATCTGGAGAAGAATGGTGACAACCAGAGGCATCCTTTTCCATGGGCAGACTGTAATTTTATGCTTAGATTATGGAAAAATCAGTAATGTTCTGAAACATATCATTGCATGTATAGAGCAGTACATGCTAAGGTAACTATTAGACAAGACAGAAAGGGTCAAAACTGACTATTCATGTTTTGGATTTGTAATTTTACTGGGAAGTCCTGCTCCACCTATATTTGACTCTGGGTTTTTTTACTTTTTTATTTTTATTTTACTTTGTTGTTGTTGTTGTTTGTCTTCCCTTTGCAGTGGCCATGAAAGTCTATTTAAATGTTGCTGATAAAATGAGTGGGTATTGAAATTTGCTGTTCAGCCAACTTCCTACCACGATTTTTAAAGTTTTTTTCCAAAATTGTATTTCTTGACTGAGTTAGCAAAAACTTTAAACCAAATTTGCTTAGTTGAGATGTGGTTTTTAAAAAAGCAGCATCTAAATTGTCTGTTGCATAAACTTTGTCATTCTGTTTTAGACAGTTTTTCAGATTCAAATATTTACTCACAGGTATAATTTTAGATAACCACTCAAGCACAGTGATAGTTATAATAAGCAAGTACTTCCTTAGGAGTTTCAGAGATAATTTTCCTCGTTTCTGTCGGTTAGAAAAATGCTATATATGTGTTACATAATAAACCAGTGTAACATCTAATAAGCCTTTTATGAAAATCTTCAAAAGGCATCTAGATTAGTCTTGGTCATCCTGCTCCAGGTGGCCCTGCTTCAGCAGGGAGTTGTACGAGTTGACCTCTAGAGGTCTCTTCCCTCCTCAACCATTCTGTGCATCTGTGATTCTGCAATGCTGTAATATAATTCCCTTTATTCACTGGTGAGCATGTCACCACTTTACATCTAAAATGCTCTGACCTGCTAAAGTATTTATTGCATACTGTTGAAATGTAAGGATTGGTTTGATTGGAGTTTCTTAAATATTAAAACTACTACATTATCTTATTTTAAATAGAGAGCATAGATGTCTTCACTTCATAGCATCTGATGCTGATCTCAATCATACCAGCATAGCTCAGGAGTAACTGACTAGTTTCTAGGATTGCAGTAGCCTATAAACTGAAGGGTGATATCTTGCCTGCTGTGCATATTTTTTCCTGTGTCATAATTACAAAAAAAAATATATATATAAGCTGTTGATTACTCAGTAAATCACACAAGTCCCCACCATGGTGTTTTTTTCAGATTTTCTGGGCTGTCTCCAAAGCAGGGAAGACGGGTGTCCTTTTTTTACCTCATTTGGGAGTCTCTTCTGTATGAAACAGGCAGATTATGCCTGTAATCTTCAGTGTTTTTTTAGTGTTTTTTACCTAGTTACTCACAGGTTTCACAGGTGGAAAAAGTTAGTGTCTGTTGAGCAGCTTTACCTGTAAGGAAGAGCTTGATTGCTGTGAAGACCTGAGTATGTCTGTACTATATATTGTAGTGTTGTGTAGAGATACTAAAGTGAAATATTTAAATATCTAGCTTGATTAGTCAATGCAATCTTGTCACAAAAGCACAGAGCTCAGGGTCATAACTCCATTTTCAGCATATGTGGAGTTTCTGCTGCTTAGTACAAATTCTTCTGATGCCCAAGAAGTACATTTAAAGCAAACGTGTAGCTGCACCAGATCTTGATTTAGAAGTCAGTGTCACAGCTGCTGACACCATTCCCCAAAGGTAGAGCAGCTGACAGCCATTCAAGGAACCTCCTCCAAATACATGGATTTGAGAAGAGAGACAGTCCTTTCCTGCAGCTCTGTGTCGGTAGAGTGGCAGAGTGGTCTACTCATAAATCTAGTCCTAGTGATGATGTTTTTAGTGGTGATGTTTTGCTTCTTCAACAGGCCATGGAACTGTATCTAATTAAAAAAAAAAAAAAGGCATTTTAAAATGTGTTATGAAAACCAAGGAACAGAAATATTTATGTTCTGGTCTTGTGAGTCAGAGTTGGATTTTGGCAGGAGGTCTCAGAATATGGTGGGTATGATGGCAGTACAGTAAGTGTGACTTTCAGCTGAGGAAAATTTAACACTGGTTTGGTGGCTGAGAATCAGATGGAAGTGTTGGTTTTCACTTACCTTTTTATCACAAAAGCAATGCAAGGACACATTTCCCAGAGTGTGCCAAACTGGGCCCTCATTAGAGGGCAAAAAGAGAAAGATTCAGCAGTAAAATATACTGGGCAGGACAGGACAGGAGTACAGAGAGGTGAGAGTATTTATAGAAGCCATAGATTATCATCCCAGGTTCATCTCAGAGTCCGGCCGTGTCAGTGGAGGTCGCCATGCGCTTCTGAACCCAGGCTGACAGTACAGCCTAAAGTCAGAAAGACAACACTGTGCTTAACCTGCTGCTCTTTCTGCACAAACCTTCCTAAAGTAAGAGCTTCCCCAAATCGCCAAACTATTTGGAGATAGCAGCTTTGTATCTGTTAGCCATCAATCAATACCAATATTCAGTGGGGTGACAAGTCCCTGATATTTCTGACATTTAGGTGTCCCACCACACTTACTCTGTGATCTTCTCCAGTCATTGCTTCAAGTTTTGGATTCTTTATGCTTACTTTATAAATAGTGTTTGCATTTTACTATGTCAGTCATTGCAAACCTCTAAGCTGAATGCAAATTTCAATCCAGCCAACCTCACATCCCCTGATATAAAAGTTTCGCATTGCTTCTTCAGTATGAGGAGATGTGAATCAAAGTCCTGCCTCCAAATTTATAAGTTCTGAAATATCTGAGATCCAGAAATTTCATCTGGGGCTTGTTTTTGCACTTTCACTTTGTGGTTCTTTACAGCAAGGGATCTTTCAGGCATCTGTGAGGCTTAGTGATACAAGCTGGATCCTAGTCCTAGGGGAACAGAAGAACCATGGGGCTATGTGCCACTATTTTTGTTTCCTAAGCTGCTCCCTTGACCTAAGACTCCTCTTTGTATGTTCCCATCTCAAGCCTTTAAGGGAAATGACCTATCATATCTTTGGCAGCTGCATTAAAATAAGACCTTACTGTCTATCTGTTAGGTGAAGGGATTAGTTAAATGGGAGCAACAGAGAGCTCAGCCAACTCCTTGGCTACAAAGAGAGAGCTCTTCATAACTTGAGTCAGCAGTGTTCCTCTTCACTCCAGCAAGTGTCTCCTGTTTCTATCCTCTCTGTTTCAGTATAACACTTAATGCAGTGCTGCAGGGAAAGGCATGCCCTTGTTCCTTTGCCTGCCATTAAGTCAATACCTTTAGAAATAGTACTAGATTGTCAGTGAGATTTCAGGGTGATGTGAAACTGTAGTCATAAATGCTGTGCTCCAGATTTCCTGTGCTAAAACAGTAAGATTTCAGTTGATTCAAGGTCCTAATTGTTTGTGGGTGACGCTCAAATATTTTACTGGGATGTGGAAGTAAAATATCAGGCACTTCCAGTCTTGAGTGCTGTTGTAAACAGGAGCTCTTGTGCTCACTGGGAATACACTGCAAGTGCACTTCTCCATCCTTGCATTTTGAAATCAGTTTAAAAATTATCCTGCAAATTCCATGCACTGCAACTCCATTCTGGCAGGTCACGATTTGTGAGGGCATGGGAAAATTAATTTGTTGACGAAGAAGGAGAAGAGGAGGAGCCTGAACAATCTTGGTCCTACCAATAATTCCACATTTACTAAAATTGTAAGCTTAGGAATAGATGGATTTCGATATATTAGGATATTAGGACTTAGATATATTGCAAAGTATTGGAGCATCAAGCCTGAACAAGCACTTAAGAGACCACAGAACTGTCATGAGGAGGGTTCTGTTAGTGCTTCTTTTCACTTGGCAGCAGCCTCTCTAGATGTGAGGGTATCCCAAGCATTTGTTGTTGAGAGGAGGAATGGAAAGGAGAGATCAGCTGCTGGACCAGGGCCCCTGACCATTGCCATTAGAACTGAGCTGGATTTACTTTGCTAGGCAGTGACAGAACCATTCCCTTAGTGGATGATTTTAGGGGGTTTTAGGGGTAGTCACTTTATCTGGGAGTGCATTATTGACAGTTGTGCAATGTATTCTAAATATGCACAATGGCAAATTGGACTACTGCAGAAGGCAGATTGAGGCATAAAATTGTTTAAGAGGAGATGACTGTTTCTTTTTATTATTTTTATTTCCTTATTACTCCCTCTTTTACCTTTTCAGTGCCATTTCCATATGGTTTTAATCCTGTTCCACGTCCATTAGCCACTAGTGCTGCATTAATGTGGATTGACCATATGAGATCCTCCCTGGTGTATGGTCCTAGCTCCCATGGCATGAATTACTAAAGCAACCTGTTTTCCTATGGCTTCTCTCTTTCACTCCTGATATATTTACCCACCCTGCCTGTATTTCTCAATGAGTTTTATCACTCATAATGGTTATGTTAATGCTCTCCCTGAATAATGACAGGATTTTGGAGAAATGAAGTATTGAAAATTGACACTGAAAAGACCAGAAGCTGGAAACCAAGGGAAAAACCTTGCTGAGAGTGGTGTGTTCTTCTTAAGAACTGTAATGCAGCACTATTTAACGTTTTTAAATTATCTGCATATCAAAAAGAAAAATGGTACTAATAACTGCGTGTTAAAATGATCTTCAGAATCCTTTTTTCCTCCCTCAAGTAATTCATTCATACTACTAAATTGTATTGGTAACTTTGCAACCCACACTTCATTTGGCAGTCTTACTTTGTGAATATAACAGTAATACTTCAGCTTCAATACTGTTTTTAATTTTATGAAAACAAAGTATTTGTTTTTCCTTTTATATTGGTCTACAGAATGCAATATAGTATTTCCTCAGTATTCACATTGAAATTGTCAGATGTGCATGTGCACTGTCAAAATCATTGTAGAATGTTAAATAAATTGTGACATCTGTGAGCAGCCTAGAATAACAAAACGAATGACTCTGTGGAGAATAAATGTAATGGCAGGATGGATAGCCAAGGAAACATGTGAAATAATTTTCAAACATACCTGCTTTTTCTCCTGTTTCACGCCATACATGTTTATCTGTCAAAATGAGCTTGTGTATTTTAGGTATTGCATATTCGTGAATGTGTAAAATACAGAAAAAATAGGTTCCACTCAGGAAGGAGTTACTCCTTTCAAAACTTTTATACTTACAGGAAAGGAGAAAAATTTAAGAAGACATTATTTATGTAAATATGCACACTTATCTCAGGAACGCCATAGCCTGGGGTGGATGTGTGTGGCCAGTTTGCATGTTCTCTTCAGAGGAGACTGAACCAGCTCCCTCTGCCGAAGACAACAAGGTCAGGGAGTGACCATGGGGGATAGGGACCAAATCTGACCTGTGTGTGGCTGGTCTTTCACAGTGTCTCAGACCTGCAGCTGCCTGGTGGGTGTGCATTCCTGCCCAGTGCTAACTACCATAACAGGGTCCCGCTGGAGAGCACTGTGAGGCTCTCAGCAAAAGGTCCCCTGGAGGCCCTGAGACAAATTGGCAGCTGGTCCCATCCTCCAGCAATTCTCTAATTGTGGAGCCAACTGTTATCCTTTAACAGAAGTTAATGCAGATGGATAAGTCTCACATGCATATGTAGGGTAATGTCCATCAAGAAAATAAACAGGGAATTCTTCAAGTTGCATTCAACAGGAAGCTTTAATTCAGGACATGTTGTGGTCCAAATCCAATGAGGAAAGTGTGTTTTGTACAGTTTATCCTTCTAGTAGAGTTTTCCTTATGGAGGAACCCAGGGGAAAGCTAAAATGAAATAAATTCTAGCAGGTGTTTTTCATAAGGGTGTTTACGACTAAACTAAACAAATCCAAAGTGTGTTTTAGCAATTACTAAAGCTAAAGTTGCTTAATCTATGAACCACCTTCTGGTTTATGCTATTACTGGACAGGATTCTTCTGTTACCAAAATATTTAGTGGAACTGGTAACCTATTACATTTCCATATTGTAAAATTTGTCACATATCCACAGTAGGGGACAATACTGGTTATTCGTATATACATTTGTTTAATCTTCCCTAAGTTGTATGTAGTGCATCTGTTACTGCATCAGGGACATGGTTCTCTGTTGTTCATTGTCCTAAAATAAATGTTGAAATATTGTCACAAAGAATGAGATGGGTAAATTCCATTCTATTCATGCAGGACAAATGATCATTTAATCTTGTAAAACCTCCAACTCATATTCTGCCATGGAAACAAAATCTTGCCAAGGGCCAGAGGGTTCTACTAGGAATTTTAATACCAAAGAAAGTTAATNGTGGGGGGGGGGGGGGAGGTGGAGAGGTGGGGGAGAAGGAGGGGAGCATGGTTACATCTAACTGTAATATGTTCTCATTGCAAATAAAGGACAGGAGAAAGAGTGTGACGTTGAAGAGATAAAAGTAAAATAAATTACTTGTAGTCAGAAGGCATGATCTCATAAGCAGAGGTAGGAACATTTTCTCTTTTTAAATATGCAGAGAGAATGACTGGAGGCTAATAGTAATAATAATTAAAATAAAATTCCATTGTGTTCTAACCACTGCAACCATTACACTCTTACAGATGAAATCCCGGACACTGAAGTCAATCACTAAATGCTTTGAATATGGCAAAATTATTCCCAGGGAGTAGTTTGATCTCTAGCACCTTTGTTCTCTGATACGGTATCTGGATCAAATTATTACTTGTACTGTCTAGATAATGCTATGAAAACCTATGCTAACGCTATGAAAGGTTTCAAACAGCACTAGGTGTACTTAGTAACCAAAAATGAGGCCTTGAGCATTTTCACGTGAATGGTAGAAAGTTGGTATTTTCAGACAGGTATTGGTCAGACAGAATATGGGTCTTACTTGTAGGAAGCCATGGAAGAATTGTCTCTACCAGTCAAAGCCTCATGCAGCAGCCTGTTTTTTAAGGTTACACTAGGCTGATTTTTTATTTTCTTTTATGAAAAATGACTCCTACTGTCACAAGGTCAGGTCCTTTGCAGTGCCATCTGTAATATATTCAGCATTCCTTGTAGTCACTGAAAGGTCTTTCTCTGCCCATTGCACCTAAGAAAATAAAAAGCCTTTTGAGTTGAAGTTTAAGCATGGCTTGAGAACCTCTGTTTGAAATATTTACATTTGATTCACTCAGCTCATGAATTACAGTTCTTGTTTTACCTTTTGCCTATAAGACTTTTCAGATGCATAACAGAGCCCCAACGTTATGGAACTGAAGATAGATGACATATAGGAAAAAAATCATAATTTTATATATACCAGAAGGCAAAAGAAGATTTGACTTGGAAATGTTCTCAATCAGATCTGAAGAGCGAAGTAAATGTGGAGGATCAGCAGTATAAAGAAGTAATGAATAGCAAATTACACATAGTTGTCATAAAGCAATGTTTAAGCTCTTCTTCTGGATAAAATAGGATCGTGTGGCTTAGTAAATGAAAATGCACAGTAACATCATTAATTTATGTGCTGTTTTTCAAATTTCTATCACACTCAATGCTTTACATTGCTCAGTCTGTGCTTACAAGTTTGCTCAAATTCAGCCACCTCACAGACAGGCACTAAGCAACAGTTTCATGGCATACTGCAAAACAGTAGGAAGGAGGAGGAATTTTGCCAAAGATATTGACATAAACCTCTCAAGAAAAATGCTGCAGAGTGAGCAAGGAATGCAGTTTAAATACATATGGATGCATTCACACATGGGCAGGCTCTGTGTAATCTCTTTCATCTGTAGTAAGCTGGTAGGATGAAAAGCTATGATTTTACTGATTCTAGGCATCCCAGTCCTGACGCATACAACCCTTACATCTTCCTTGTGGTGAAGAAGAGGCTTTAGAGAGAGCTACTTTTAGGACAAAGAGATTTGTAAAGGTTGGGAATATGTAACCTGGAAGGCTTAAATTTATAGATGAAACTTATAGCTGGATATGGAAGAATAACCTGCAGACAAAAACAGTGTTCACAGCCTGACGTTTCGAACTTACCACATTGCTTGTCATTTTTTCAAAATGTGGGGCTATAGCCAAGTGTCCAGTTTAACTGCAGTCATGATATATTATCAGTATGGAAGTAGATGATGAATTTTTCCCTCAAGGTCTTGAGCAGTTAATAAACTGATAGGTTGGATTTGCAGTGCATTCTCGTGTATTTGTTTCAAACTTCCAGATCCCTAAATTTCTTCACTTTTTCAATTGAAAATGATGGTGGCTTTTATCTTCTTTTTCACTTTTACTATGTCTCTTGTCAGAAAAGAGCAAGGTAATAAAAGAAAGCATAAATGAAGAAACATCCACTGACATTTCATGTTTTCAGTCATTCAACTGAAATCTAATAATCTAAGAATATTGTCTAGGCCGGTCAAAACAAGTTCCTTTCATTGAATAAGGAATTTTAAATTATTTTTTCCCAAATCCTGTCCACTGTTCTTCCATGGCTCACTTTGAGGCTGGTCTTAGTGCCACAAAAACTCCAGAAATACTGTAATTCCTTTCCTATAGTAGATCATTAAAGACTGAAACATTGAGATGAGAATTGCTAACCGTGTTTCTTCTCCACCCGAATTGGGTGTGATGACAGTACATGCACTATGGAAATAACAGGCTGCCTTAATACATAGCTTGGCATTTTGCCATGGGAATGGCCATAGACCAAATTGTCTGAATATTTGTACTGGCTTGTGGTGGTGGCATGGGTGTTGGTATCATCGTCAGCAAGCAAAGGCTGAATATCTAATTAATTTTGTCTGGTTTACTTTAATCTCTGTTGAATCAACAATGACTCAGTAGGTTGAGCATAATAGTGATTATTGGAAGTTACTTCAGTGTGCACTTTGGCATATGAATCTGTATTCAGAGTTGAATAATCACATTTTGTATGGATACTCCATGAAACTGAGAAAGTTTGTATATAGTCCTGACCTTATTCAGGTCCATGTGAAGGCCTTCACCAGGTTCCTGGGGATTGAGGAGTGTCATTGCATTGTACATTACAATGGTTTTAAGGAATTGCCACTAACCAGGCAATTCCAGAAGGTATTTTTTAAGATCATTTGCCCCTTTAAATGTGAAACAGATGCTTAAAAGGCTTCACCGGAAAACATCATGTGTGGAAAAAATGACAATTTTCCTATATCATGAGAACAAATAAAACCACAGGCACTTGTTTTCCTTGGCCTGACTAAAAGCCTTATAAGGGAAATACTGCATTCACATTTGAGAGTGGTTGGTGCAAGATCTTAATCTGGCAAGAACCATAGGCAAGAACATCTGTAGGTTTTGGAGGTGTCAAATAAATACTCCTTATTGCTTATTGATGGACGTCTTAATCACTTCAAGTAGCATTTTTCCCTGTTTTCAAGTGTTCATTCATGTATTATTAGAGACAAGTTATGAATAGGATAAATTGGGTCATTTAGTTATATTTCCACTTTATATATTGCCTGTTTGAAAAGAACATGCTGTAATAATTAAATTTCACAGAATATTCAAATATTGTCAGTGACAGTTTAGAGTCTAATTCTGCTGCAGCTGTGTTACTTTAAGGATCAGAAGTCAGATGAAATTCAAGGTATTCTGTGCATTTGCTGGAAATCCATTTCCAAGTTAACAGAAAAAATACATTTTCTCTCTCTGTAAAGGCTCATGCAATACAAGGTGACCATCAGGTGATTTTTAACCATTTGAACTTTTCCCCCTCTTTGTTGTCTTGCAGTGAATAAGAGAGATTGGAAAAGTTCTTAGAAATGTCAAATTTTCTCCCACTATTTAAAAATAAGAAATGTTGGAAACACCTGTTCTGATTCTTATTTTTAGAATACTTACTGGAAATCTTAAAGATGTATATCACAAGTTCTCACACTTCAGCTGAGACAAAAGTGTTAACAAAAAAATCTCTTGTCCAAACTGTCAATCACTGTAGTTGCAGAATTTTTTAAAGAAACAAAGATTTTTTGTGTCTAATAGGAACAACAAATTCTTTTATTTACCACGCTTTTCTTTCCTGTTGTCCATGATGTCCTTTTTTGGTAAGTTACCTTGTCATTGTAGTTTACTGAGGTAAACAATCTTTGAATTTTAAGTGTGAAAAAGTAGGAAAGTAGAACTCATTCTTCCTCAAAAAAAGAAAACAAAAGATTTTCACCTCCTTGATTTGCTGCACAATGCAAAGAAACAGATCAAAATGCCGGTCTGGTTCCATGTTCTTTGCTCATTCCTTTTACAGGTAGATATCCAGAATGACTTTGAATCCTGTTTAAAAGGTTTTGCAGAAAGCTTCCCTGCCCTCCTTGCACATCCAGTTTTATCATAGCTTAATATCCGAAAATGTGATGGATTTGAATTTATCATTTGCTTTTTGCCTCCCAGGTAGTGGACCCTTCATATTGGTTATGAACTGTACTTTACTGTGCTGGTATCAAATACAACACAAGAAAAAGTCATGATTTGTTCATAGAGGATGAAATTTATACTGGATAAATGTTAATGCTGTTGATATTAACACAGACTACTATTACCCTATCTATTTTAAGGTTTTAAAGTTGATAAGGGAACAGTCAGAAAACAATTTTGTGTTAAAAGCAAGACAGAGTATTTGCAATAAATGATAATTTGGGTCTTTTACTTAGAGATATGAGGCAGGTAGTGCATAGTCTATTTGACCTGGTTTCGCTAAAATGAGGAAATGATAAAGCTGAGAAGAATAGCTTCATAATGTTCATTTCCTGAGGATTGATTTAGATTTATGCAACATGGCATGTATTTCATAAGATTAACTTATTTTTCTTAGTATTAGGATTAGGTTTTTACCTAGCCGCAGTTACAGTTTCATCTCTGTAAATAAAACCATCTGTATAACATGTTCTTCTACCCTTTCCCTTATTATCTACCTTTCCCTTATTATGTATTGGATACAAGCCAGTTTTGCTCACATGCTTTGATCTTGCAGCATTTTATTCAGATTTGGTGTCCTTTGCTCATCATTTTCCTGTGTTGTTCATCTTTCAATGGCTCCTTTCTTATGTTTTGCTTTTTAAATAGCGTGACTCATCTGTGCTTGTCACACCAGTTTACTAAGAATGACATTTTATCTTTAGAGAAAATAAGGCTTAGAGAAGTTGCACGATGCAGAGGTCAAAGGCAGCAAGAGATTTCAGGTCTTAATTTGCATACACGGCCTGCCCACTCATTTTACTTAGATACTATGTGGTAACCTTACAATAACAGTGAAAATCTAGGGGCGAGAGGAAGATTCAGCAAGTAAAATCCTCTAACCCAGAACTGCATGCCTCTCTGTGTGACCAAATGGTATACTGTGGAGTTGAATAATTAGGAAGAGGTGCACCCTCCGTCAACCTTTAATAATTTGCAAATGATTCAGCGGAGATACAGAATCAGGGTGGAAGGACGGGGTCAGATTAGTTTGGGATGGAAGCGGTGTCAGCATGCATAGAATTTTTTAATTAAAATTACGCACTGATGACACTAGTTGTGGCTAGTTGTAGCACAGCCAGTGTGTAGTGGGTTTTTTCTCATAACAGAGTGGTGGTGGACCTCAGGTAGAAGGGACCACAGCCAGTGGTATCATACTGTGTGGTGATTTAAGGTACAAGCAAGAGTCCTGCAGAAAATGCCTTCACATCACCTCTCACTGTCCTTTTTTGGCTAATATTGGAACCAGAGGCATTTTTCCACCCCCTAAAAAGCAATCAATTGCTGTCCGAGTCCAAATATTCTTAGTTATTTAGGTTTATGCTGAAGCAGAAAAAGACTGTGTGTGTCAGGATATGTTTATGGATGCTCTCTATGTCTTTAGAGGATATCTGTTCTTCATTAAATTAACTATGTCTTGTCATTATACATCGGTTCAGCATCTACCAGCAGCTCCAAAATAAGTCCTTGTAGAAGCAGAAGTAATCTATAGCTGGACTGTGTCGAAGAACTTTGGAACTACATTGGATTTTATGTTTTCATGTTTGTAACACTGGAATGATTCCTTTTGTGTGCTAAATTTATTTACAGCTTGAATCTAAAGCATAGTATTGCCCATTTGGGTATTTTGAGACAACTGCTCACTAAAAGTTATGAGGTAGCCAGAGATGGGATTTATGGTCCACATTCACTCTGTTGGCTAATACATTTTTTCAGAGCTGTTCCGGTGGTGCAAACTCCATATAATGTGCCACTTTATTCCACGGCAGACAGACATAGAGAAGTACTATAATATTAAGAGGGTGTTTGAGGTATCCTACATTTTTATGAAAAAAAGAAATTTTTTTTTATATGTTAGGTCTATGTTATGTCCCATGGTGGACCATTCTCACTCATCAAGACTTGCAAGTGTGAGTCCCATGGGTCTTTACAAATATTCTGCAATTGAGAACAACCAGAACTTCTCAAAATCATTATTCAACACTTTGCAGAATGCAGAAAAATGTCTCTGTTTCAAAGTCTAATTACTGTATTGCAGAATTTTGAGACACTTATAAGGATGTATTGAGCTTTTGCAAGCCTATTGCCAGTAGGCAATTTATTACTCAATAAATCCTCTACTGATGATCAGATAGCTAATGGAAAATGCTCCAGACTTAAAGTAACAACATGTGCTTTCACGATTAGCCCTATGTTTGCATTTAAAAGATCAATCAAAATATTTATTAGCACTATATCTACAAAAGAATATTTAGATTGATCCTGGATCATTGAAAAAGAATGTATTTTACATCAGGCTTCAGAACAGTCCCCCAGACTTTGGTTGTGGGCTAGTTTTTCCCCCTAGTTTTATTTTCAGGCCAACAATGTCCTTGTTCGGTTTTTTTCTATAGGGTTTTTTCCGCTTCTATTGCTAATGGATATTGAACTTCTTCCTCAGCAATAAAAATCTGAAGTTTGTCCTTTATGTATTCCTTCTAGACATATACTGCTTTGCACAGTACCTCTCTGCAGTTTATCTGAGCTTCTTCTCCACCAGCTGCCCTAGCTGTGGAGTCAGCTCTTGCATGGAATTTCAGCAAGTGTACTCTCAAGACAGATCTGGAGACTGAGGCTGCTCTTTAAAGATGTGTGGGACTCCTCTGCGGAGACAAATGCGCAAGGGTGTCATGACACTGAAATTATGGCATTTTACTCATAGAGTTAGCATTCAGTTTCTATATATTGATAAGGAGATAGATCACTTTGATTTTTTCCCCCTGCTAACCCTGAGCTCACCATTTCATTAACAGAAATACCACATGGCTACGATTAATTGAATGTTAAACCTTGAATTTCGTTAGCCCTTATTTGCACTGGCAACCTTAACCCACATAAAATCGAGAGCACAAATGAAAAGATCTATTTGTTGTCCAGTTCTTTCATTAGACATGGTTACATTTGGCATTAATCTATTATCTGCGTTGTGTCTCATCTTGCAGCAGGTAGCCCAGGAACAGAAAAGCTGGAGTCTAAAATTGCATTCAGCTGTTAATAGGCACTTTATATCTTAGCCTACAGCTAAGATTGCTTCTGTATGAGAAGTGTTGGAACTGCACTTGCCACTAAATTACTATGGATGTTTCTCATGTATTGTAAAGAAGAATATGTAAGTCTGTGCCATCTTTTGAAAGTTGTCCTGAGTCAGCATACAGTGCTGCCAAATATTTTGTTGCTCCAGACAGGGTCCTAGGTATTTCCTGAGGACTATTCCCTCCAGAGAGGGCAGCATCCAGAATATGCACTGACTTGAACAGTACAACATCTACAGCATTTCTTTCATTATGCTACAGTCTGCCTGTGGGTGGATTTTGGACACCGACTGACCTCCTTGCTCCTTCTGAGACATAAATTCTAACTGAAGTGTGGTGACTTCTCAGTGACTTCCAGAGGACATCCCGATGACTGGGGACAGAGACCAACACAGAGATCCTCTCATACCAGTATGTGAAAAGTTTTGCAGGCACAAGAGAGGTGTTGCCAGATTGTCAAACGCAAAGAGCAGTGCAAGCTATTTACTTACACTCTACTGATAATTTTAGATGCTTAATATAACAGGTTTCTAACATTTTGAGCTCTCCTCTACTTGTAAATATTCATTCTTTAGACAACTGAGAGGGGACTTCATCAACATCTATAAATATCAGAAGGGTGGGTGTCAAGGACATGGATCCAGGCTCTTCTAGGTGGTGCTGAGGAATAGGACAAGAGGCAATGGGCAGAAACTGGTGCACAGGAAATTCCACCTGAACATGAAGAAGAACTTCTGTACTATGCAGGTGACTGAGCACTGGAACAGGTTGCCCAGAAAGGCTGTAGAGTCTTTCCTCACTGGAGATACTCGAGAGCCATCTGGACACAGTCCTGTGCCACGTGCTGTAGGATTACCCTGCTTGAGCAAAGAAGTTGGTGACCCACTGTGGCCCCTTCCAGCCTTACCCATTCTGTGATTCCATAATTTTTTAAGACATCTCTTCATTCTAAATGAATTCTCAGGAACAAGATAAGTGAAATACTAAAAATTCAGACCATGGCTTCATCATGAACAAACAAAAAAGACTTAAATGTTTGGGGCATGCTGTTTTTCCAGACCTATAGGAGGGATGGGAGTGGGTTTTACAAGGCTTCCCAAGATACCTGAGCACACAACATCTTGAAAGTTTAGAGAGATAATAGACCTTGTATAAAGTAGACCTCATATAGAATATCATTTGGTTTCCTTATATCCTACAGGCACTTGCTTTTAGGATGCCATTTATTTGCTTGGCAGTACTGAGGTACATAAGGGTTTGAATCCTTTCCTTAGAAAGAAGACTACTCATGTCTGGATAATAAGAGTCTTTTATTTCATTAGGGTGCACCAAATATCCTGCTGTCATTTCATTTGCCAGAGTTTTCAACATGCCATTAAAGACAGTGCCAGTACCAATGAGAACAAAAAGAAAAACAGAAGCAAGAAAAAAAGAAGCATTGATAAAAAATGCAAGAGGAAGTAAATCTTTATTCTCATTGTGTTACAACTCACTGAGTCACTGGGCTTGAAATGAGATCCCTGGATTTGCACTTCACTCTCAGGTCTTGTTCAGCGGAGATGTAAAGTCTTCCCCATACTGAGTTAATTAAAGAACTGCCATTAATGCAAATTTGTTTGAAATTAGCTTTCATGCTGCATGCACAGGGAAGAAAAAGTCGGCAGTTTTGAGTGGCAGAAATCTGTGCGTGCATCTATATGCCTCTTCAGGGTCCTAAGTCATCTTTGGAATCCTGCTCTTTTGTACATGTGGAACTCATCATCATCATTGCTTAGATACAGTTAGAGTGCTCATTTCAGTGTAGCCCTGGACTGTATATCCATAAAAGCTGTTTCTTTTTGGACAGGGCATCTAATGTCCACTGCAGAAGATGTAGCAGTTTGCATTAGTTTGCTGGTAGCTTAGTCTGTCTCTTGTGCGAGGACTTCCAAAACCACCTTGGTACTCTGCTAGACTGTATGGGTGGTTTTCCTGCCAGCCATTTCTCACTCATAATTTAATTCTTTCATGCTCTGTATTAGACCACCAAGAGAGGATTTTCCTGCTGCCCACTCTGTGTACTCCTGCATGGATATTTATTGACTCCAGCTCCACTAGAAAGTGTGGTGACCTTACCAGCTCCAGTGTCTTCGGTCAGTTAGAGATTCATTTTACAAGATGTACCCAGCCATTTACCACCATGAGTTTACCTTATGTTATCAGAAAATAAGGTGAGATCCAAATTATGGGCAAAAAGGCTCTCAGACCTCTGAAAACCAGACCCTTTTTCATTCTCAGAATTAAATGGAGGGGAAGAGATTAAGTGTTTTCACCCAGATGAGGATACAACTACTACACATCTTTAACAACCAGACTGCTTTTTCTTCTGTCCTCCTCTGTGTTGCTTTCCAGGGTTCTTCTCCTGAATATATTGTGGGCATTATTTATCCTCATTGGGAGATATAAATTGCAAGCATACAGCTAACTATGATGACCCAGATTGTTTTTCTATGCAAGTAAGCTTCTCATTCAGGATTATCTGAATGTAAATATGATATGTCATCTGATCAGAATAATGAAGACTTTCAAAATTCATTTATCTATCAAGTGTTGATAGAAGACCTACACAGGATAGAAATTTTTCATCATTTACATTTTAAAGTACTCTCTCTCAGAAAGATTATACTGCATCAAATGCTTGCACTTAAGACATCACTTGAGTAAAGTAATGCTGTACAAAATCTTTGATTTAAAATCAAATTAGAAAAGGAAGCCATATTTTTTTCTCTAAACAAAAGTGAAAGATAACAGTTTGTAGATAGCCTTCTAGATATCAAATTTCTGGTCATGTTGGCAAAATGCTGGGGAGAGTATGCTTTTCTTATTGAACATGGATTATAGGCTTGTAAAAATGTTGTAGTGAAGGTTAATGGTTTGATAACTGAAAATGTTAACTTTTGCACTGCTGTTTCTGGGCTGGACATGCACCATCCATGCTTCCTATTAGCACTGACAGCTCTGGTACACACCTCCTCATTGCTGGAAGAGCGTCAGGTTTTCATTTCTTCAGTATAGCCTCTGATCAATGTCACAGCTGCCCTCAGCCTTTGAAAATGCATTCTGTAACTAAGAAAAAATAATAAATCAGAGATGAAATATGAACAAGCAAGCACTTTTCTCCCCTCAGACTAGGGAAGTAAAGCACAGTGGGTGTACAGTGGCATGAAAGTAGAATGAAAGCAGAGTGAAGCCCTTTGTTTGACAGCTTGAATGAAAGTGTCCTTCACACACTCAGAAGGATGAACTTGCTTTGGACTCCAGCAGCATGAAATGCAAGGAGCTGAACTCTTTTGTAAAGTGGACCTGTGAGATCTGACACAGTTCTTCCTGTCTCTAGCACAGAGATACCCAGATCATGGAAAGGGGATTATGACTAACTCTAACTAGTTCACTTGCTAGCCTTCTTGCTAGGACCTGTGAGCATCCGGTGTGCTACGGGGCCTGAATTCTCTGTTGCGCTCGGAGATGGGAGCTGGATTCTCCTTCGTTTGGTGTTACCTGATTCTCTGGTATCTGGCCCAAACATCTGTGCTAGCAAACGACTATAAAAGGCATAATTAAAAAGAATTTACCATTATTTTGCAATGATAAACAGTACATTGTTTACTAACTGATGGCAAAAGGCATAAATGAAACAGATCCGGTTCTTGCTGGATTTGGACTGCTCATAGAGATGGAGCAATCCCTGGCTGTCATTACTCCTGATGTGTCCAGCATGAGTAAAAAGGGGATGTTGCACCAAACACTGATACAAAATCAAAGCCAAGTTTTTTTCACTGGGACTTTCATACCAGCTTAGTTCTTGGTCGTTACACTCATAAGCAATAAAAATAAGGAAAGTAAATTAACGGATTAGAGCAAGTGAGTGGAATATGATGCTTGAATTATTTCAAAGAAAGTAGATGATGAACTATGATGGTTTTATTTTCCTTTTTGAATCAAAAATCAAAATATTCTCTGAGCAGCTAAATTAGACAAGCAGATTTGTGTTTTGCTTGTTGTGTTTTTATGAGTTGCATTAGTTACATGGGCATTGAACCACTTTGGAAATTGACAGAAAAAAAAGTACTGAGTGACAAATGCCCTTATTCCTGCTGAAATGAGCCAAAAAGAAAATAGTTCTTAGATTGTAATGTAGAAATGTTCCAGTGCTATCTAACCAGTAGGATGTAGTATCCTAAAGAGGGTAAATATTTTAACAAAACATAAAAGCTTTTTGTTATCATCCTTAGACTAATTTTTTTCTTTTCAATAATCTCAGTTGTTCCAGGAATTCTCAGTAGTGCAATATCCAGCAGTACCTTTCTGTTGAAACAGATGGCCACACTACTGTAAGTTTCTCTGCAATGTAGCTTGAAGATGCTGACTAATTTTGCAACACAGTATTTGTTTCAAGTTGCAAGAAAAAAAAGCAAATATCTTTCTAATGTGATTTCCTCATGTGGGCCATTGAGACTAATCAAATCATATTATAAAAACTTTTTTTTTCCCTTTTGCCTTTCTCTCTAGAGCAGTTTGGTATCTATGATGCTCATACGTTGCATTGAAAATTTTATCTTGGAAAAATCACTGTGTTGTTTCGTAGGAATATCTTTATTTTCCTCAGGAGGCAGGTCTTTCATTCTATCTAACAGTAAAGTAGCACATGCATATGCACACAGTCTGCCTTGTGTTTATAGTATTTTCTATTGAGTTCTTTTTTCACTGAATGTGAGTAAATAGCACTTAGTGTAACATAGATATGAAAGAAATCAGGTCCACATACACTCTTAAAAATTAAGGAAAAAAGTTGGATGACTGAAGAAAAGGAGATGGTAAGAGCTTAAGACTAATTGATGTTGTCAGTGGCTCAGTGCATTTGGCAGAGCTTGGGAGAAATTTCAGTCAGTATGAATTTGATATGTCCTGTCAGCTTGGTTAGCTCATCTTGTAGCTCTTTTTTTGCTTTCTGAAGAGTAATAATTTCATGCTGATCTGAGCCAGCAGCAAACTATACTATGTTCAAGCAAATACATTTCCACAAAAAGTTACTAGAAAGCAAAGTGCAACCCATTTGTCAATACTTACTCAAGTCCTTGCCAGTAGGTCATGTCTTCCTCAAGCCTGAGGACTTTTCCTGTTTTTGGAGGGTACCATCACAAACTGTTAGATAAAATTGGTCCAGCTGTAGGTTTTAGTGCTTGAAATGACAAATCTAATAAGGTCAGAAGTAGATCAAGCTCTGCTGGATCTTGCTCCATCAGTGAAAAAAGGTTATAGCATCCTGTGGGCTGTGCCATCCATCCTCCAGTGGGCAAGGGCCCTGGAGCAGAGTTAACAGAAGAGAGTGTGTATCAGCTTCTTGACCGCAAATCACAGCCCAGCACATCTACTGCAGCTGCCTTTGCATTAATATTCCAGGCTGTCAACTGGAGCCTCTAAGGAACAGCCAGCTTGCTACGGGAAGATTAACGTCCAGGGAAAGTGGGAAAAGAGAGGGTTCAACCAGTTGACGGTTGCATCTTAAATCTCTGTTGTTCATCTCTTCCTGAGACTTTGGTAAAAGACCAAAGACTAAAATAAGCATGGTGCTGAAAATTAGTTGTATGATTGATGTCCTGTTTCCTTTTTTTCTTCTTCCCTATTTGTAGCCTTTTTTGTTTCTGCACAGGAAAGGCTGACTAACAGCTTTTGGGTTATCATGGCTTCTGCTTGTTTGGAGAGAATGCCACAAAATCTTTTGTGTATTCTTCATAAATAGCTTGAGGAGTACCTTCTTCTTTAAGGCTGCAAAATACACTCATCAGGAATAACTGAAAAGGTTGTAATATCTATCCTGAACAATTATTCTGACAAATTTGAAAAGTGTGTAATGAAGCAACTTTAACTGATCTGTTACAATAGAAATTTATGCGTCCATCATGCTTTAAGACCAGAGAATTTAAAGAATAACACTGAATAAAATGACAATGGACATTTTCTCCCGCTATCTGCCAGTCCAAGCATTGTACCCAGCACATATGTACTACTGAGCAGCAGTTTTTACAAAATGTCAGATATTAAAGATACAGTATGGCTTTTCTTAAATATTTCCTTAAATCTTTGTCTTACCTATGTGGTATTACCCAATAAATGTATGAGGATTTGAAGATCCGTTCTGGAAGTCTTACATTACCCTTCAGATTCACTGAACTATTAGCTTGCTTGAGCAAAATGATAATGCAGTGATGTTTTCACCAACAAATTCACCAAAGACAGGATTTTTTTTCATTTTGCAAATACCAGCATGCTGATCTTTGTTCCTGGATATTGACATCATGACAAGGTTTGTGGAAATGCTATTTTTAAAATGTTGCCAAGCTTTATGACTGAAAAGCTTCAGGGCCATATATTGTGCCTTGAGTGAACTCAGAATCATCGGTGGAAAAATCAGTAGATCCCTCACACGTAATTATGGAAAGATTCCTCTAAAGAATATGTTCAGATGGGATTTTTCAAGGAGTCTAAAGGAATGAAGTGCCTTGTTTATATATATGTATAAAATTGTATTGTCAATCAGTATTTTCATCCCCACAGCTGTTAGAGAAGAGAGCAAAGCTCCCCTTTGATGCATAAATGCCCTGTAACTTAAATCACAGTTTGGGGGAGCACATATGTCAGGCAGGCATGGCTGATCAAATTACTGAGCACACTGGCTCTGCATGTATTTTGTCTTTTAAGACTTGCTGTTAGGCAAACAAAAACTATGGCCTCTCCTTTTTTAATGCATTTGCAGGGTCAGAGTGAAAGGTGAAGGCTGTAAGAAAGAACTTCACTTGGAGTTCAGCAGCCCTTGTATTTGGCATGGGATGATTTTCACTCTGCTAATATTTTTTTAATAGAACACAAGTCACTAATACCTTGTGTGTGCTGGATTAGTAAGTCAGCCCTGCACAGCCCTATCAAAACAATCTCTTCTATGTGATTCTCTTGTTTCAGTCCCCTCTCTGTTTGCTCTGATGTTGCCAAGACAGAAATGATGACAATTATGGGGGAGTAGGAAAGGGTAGGTGGAAAAGTAGATAGAAGATTGCAGAAAACCCCAACAAACAGTGATCCTGAGATGTTTATATAGTACAGAAATATATTAAGTCCTGGAATTATTTAGGCCACCTTGTAAAGCTCAACTTAAAATGTCCTGTTCCCATTTATGTTAATGGGGAATGATGTTTGGCTGGTGTTCCATCTCTTAGCTGTCCTGTTCCTCTGTTCTTCTCCCTCTCTTACTCATTTCATTACTGACTTTGTCTGAAGGTCCTGCAAGTTAGTAGGTGTGGGTGAGACTAGCACTGACAAGTGCCTGTAACTGGCCTTTTCATTTTTTCTGCTGAGTGCATGTGGATTAGCTGTCACTCTTTCTGGTATTTATACCACTGGCACTGATGAAGATACCGGGCTTACCCCTTGAAAACTTTTCCATTTAGGGAAGACTTTTTTTATAAACACTGTAACAACAATGCTGTTTTCTACTAATAAAATAAGCAAACAAGAGCCTTAGCAATTACAGCAAAAACAATAATCCAAGTACAAACAATAATCCAAAGATAATTTATATTACTGTGTCATTCCACTTTTGTGCTGCTAGATGGGAAAATTATTTGATTCCTGTGGTAATCCACATGAGCCAGAAGGCATTTTCCCTTGAGCTCTACAGTGCAACTAAGAGCAAGCTGACAAGGACCCTGTCTAGTTGGGTTTCAAGTATCCCCCCAGAATGAGACCCTGCAACCTCTCTAGGCAATCAGTTCCAGTGTTTTTAGCAATTCCCATTGCTAGCAATTGTTAAATAATGCAGTACAACATTTGGCAAGAGTGAGGATAAATTTTAAGGGCTTTTTTTCCAAACTGAAGAAATAATGTCTTCAAATGCATGCAAGATCACTTGATGGAAATGAGACACAAAAAAACTGCAGATCTGAAGCTCACCTTGGTCTCAAAAAACATATTATAAAATCTAATAAAAGTACAGACCATTGTTTTATTTCACATTTTCTACATTTCCTGTGGCCTTGAAGCTGGGGTTTTGCTCCTGGGTGGTACATATAATAGCTCTAAATATTTCTTTGAAAATAAAATGTGGGATTTAGAATAGGAGAGGGGTTTTTTTATCTGTGTGAAGGTCTGGGGTTTTCCCCCTAGTATTTATACTGGGTTTTCACATATCATATTTCTTTCACTATGTGAATAAACAATTCTCATGATATGTGCACCATAAGGAGTTCTTTGATGGCAAGCAGTTTTCCATATCCTACAACTCCTATAGACATTTGGATGTTTGAGAATTTTACGTGGGTTTGTAACATTTTCTGGAGATTGTAAGTCCATTAAAAGTATCCACAAATATTTTTCTGTGATAGATATACAGTCTATATTAATCTTGCCACAAATAAGGTAATTTAATTCAAAATAGTTTGTTCAATAATTTTATGTTATTCTTTGTGTCGCTTTATGAACATGTTAAAGTGGAAATTGGTAACAAAAATATATGTGGAATTTTGATACGAGGTGTCATGTGTGAGACATGAGAAACCTGCACATATGTGGTGAAGACAAACATGCTAAAACCAATGCATAAAGTATTCTCTTGGGCAGTAAATATTTTAAGTACAGGTGGTAAAATCTTTGCTAAAATATTTAATGACAGCACTATGTCTATGTTATGATCCTGTTATAACAGATGCCTCTGCCCAAACTGAAGTGCAAGCAAGACCGTATGCCAAAGTCAATAGTATGGGTTTTATTTAACAGCTCATGTGAGGTAGGGAGATAGAAAGAAATAGGAAGGAAGGTGGGGAGGAGAACAGAAAGAGACTGAGAGAGAGACAGAAACTAAGCAAAAGATACCATCCCCATGTGGATTCCTGTGGCGTCAGGCTGGCCCTTCTTCACTCTGGTCTTGATGGGGGGTTCCCAGAGTTGTTCTTCTGGAGGTACCACTTTTATACAGTCCAAATGCTGGGTGTTCATGTGGTGTAGATGCCATTCTCATAACTTGAGATGGCATGTGCATAAGCACTTGCTTCCTTTCCCACAGTTTGCCATGGTGGGAATTTTTGTCTGGTTGCATCACCCACCTGACCAGGCTTGAAGTTAGCATGTTCTTGTTGTTGCCATCTGTGCTTACCTCAACTTCCACTGTGGTGACTTTCCTTATGGGAACAGTGTTTTGAGACGTGCAATTGCATTTTTTAAGTCCTCACAGTCTATGAAACCAGATTGCAACAGCCAGCTAGGTAATGAAGCAAGAAGAAATAACTAATAAAATATGTGAACTCTTGCTAAGATAAAAAAATAAAAGGCTGTCTTAGAAACTAAGAAAAGTTCCTTCTTCCTTCCCTGTAGAGGGTACAGAGATGACCAAGCACATGTTTCAAAAGCAGGCATTTTATATTTCTCAGACTAGTTCTTTTAGTGATCCAAGGAGATGTAGACAGATAGAGATTAAACTCAGAGGAAATTCCCTGCCAGCCATTAGGCAGGCATTCTGAGATTCCAGTGCAATAGTGCACCTATGCACTAGTCTCTGGGTGTACAAAGCAATATTCCTCAGTGGAAGCAGGAATAAACAGACCTGCATGCAGCTAAACCATGCTAGTGGAAGGGTTGATCTGCTTGCTTTGGGCAGAATGAATGTTAGAGAGAAACTACCCGGACTGTGGCTCGTGCTTGGTAGCAGGAACGCCAGTTGAAGGTTATGGAAAAAAATGGTCTGGGAATCTGTGACTGTGACCCTCAGAAGCAGGAAGAGGGGAGACTTCTTGGACACAGGGCTTGTTGTAACGGAAAACATGATCAAAACAAAGACAACTTTTTGTTTTTCTTCGTTTCTTTCTGCTGCATTCAGAGAAACAGGACTTGTTGACCTTTTAATTTTTGCCCCTTTGTGTGCATGTAAGCAGCATTACACTTAAACCAAAATGCTTACTTTAGGAGAAAAAGCATTATGAAGGCCCCAGTTTTGGGTAATGTACAAGCCAAGAAAGCAATAATGACAATAACACTATTTTTGTCTCCACTGCACATCTGTGAAATCTGTTTCATGGCCTGATCTGAATAGCCTGCATTGAAGGACATTAGAGTCTTACTGAAGAAAATGAAACCAGTTCTTTCTTCTAGGGGTAAGCCTCTGGGGTGGGGAATGTCTATAAAATAGCTAAAACCCAAGGGCTGCATTTGAAAAACTTTGGCTGAAAAACATTACCTTATAAATAATGTCACTGACTTTAGATGCTGCTCAGTGATTGTAAGTCAGCTAGCCTTTGGGCCAAGATGGAAATTTTGAGGACCCAATATTTATTTGTTTTTAACTCTAAGTGCCTTAAATATATTGTTTAATATTTCTTAATAATTAGAGCATAGATCTCTGCTAAGCATTGGGCCCCACTTTGAAAGGAATATGCAGATATTAACAGAATGCATCTGCAAAAAAGATCTAGAGCTCTGGGGTTGTTCACAAGCAGCTCTTAGCCCTCCAGATTGGTCAGGAAGGCTTTTTTCCACCCTTTGGACCTCAGTGTGAAATGGTATGACAAGGTAAGATGGCAAAAGACCTCTCTCAAATCCTGCCAGGATAACCATTGATACCTGATATATTTGGGCATTGGGTCTACTTGGGAAAACACCAGGAGATTACATTTTTGTTCAGAAACAGGAGCCAAAACAGAGAAATGTCCATCTACAGATGCATTAATCCAGTGGGGCTGGGCTGAGGACAGTCTGAAAAGGCAGTGTGCATTTCTATGGAGTAGAACTGATGCCTTGAAAGGCAAATACAGAAAATGAATAATTCAAGGACAGTGCTTATAAGCCAGGACAGCTTTTGTTATGTTCTTCTGGGGTAACTGACAACTCAAATTCAGTAGTTTCTTTCCTGTCAGACCATTGTACCTGGGAGCCAAATCAATTCTACTTTGTTTAAGAACAGTTCTAGGAATGCTTGATCAATATTCACTTCCTCTTTTTACCTCTTTGTATGGCTAAGTGATTTGTACCTTTGTTCTGTTACACAGCATCTGTTATAGACCTCACCGTGCAATGTTTATCAGCTGAGAAGTTCATGACTTAGAAGAACATTTTATTTGATCCACATGGGACTGTCTACATAAGGGATGTATTTTTCTTCAGAGATCTGAAGTTTCATTTTATAAAATAATCATGTCAAATTGCACAGGGGAGAGGTGGCTAATTTACCATTAACAAGTTAATTGCAATTGAATTTTTTTCCACTGGAATGCAAATGAGAGGGAAAGGACCGTTCCTTCTCTTATAGGTGACAGTACAGCAAATCTGTCACCTATATTCTTGTCCATTCTTGGACAGCCCTCAACAATGATATGCTGCTGTCTATAATCACTTTTGGTAGAAAGCAAGAATAACACCTAAATAATTGTTTAAAATCACAGAGAGTTGTGAAGGCTTATCTCTAGCTACCCAAGTATCAAGTGGCACAAACTGGTTTCATTGCTCCATTCAAAAGCACGGAGCAATTTAAGCTTTGCAAAGCCCATAGGGTTTAGCAAGGAAAAGTTCTTGTGACTCAAGTGTGTGTCAGCTAACAAATTCCTGTACAATTCACACAGAGCTAGGAACTTCTCCTATTGTCTTATCTTTGAAGCATTGCACACAGTGAAAACACCTCTCCCCGCTTCTCCCAGAATTATGTGATATGCTAATGAGACTTTTTGCACTTGGCCTTTTTGAACTTCATGAGGTTTGCAAGGTGTCGCCTCTCAAGCCCGTCAAGGTCCCTCTGGATGCCACCCCTTCCCATCAGTATGTCAACTGCTTGGTGACATTGGCAAGCTTGCTGAGGGTGCACTCAATACCACTGTCCAAGCTGCCAACAGAGATGTGGAACAGTGATGGTCCCGATGCTTATCCCTGAGGACACCACTCATCACTGGATTCCACTTGGACATCAAGACATTAACAGCAAGTCTTCGAGTGTGACCATGCAGCCAATTCCTTATCCACTGAATGGCCTGTCTGTCAAATCCCTGTCTTTCCAGTTTAGAAACAGGATGTCATGTGGAACAGTGTGATATGCTTTGCGCAATTCCAGGTAGATGATGTTGGTTGCTCTTCCCTTACCCAGCAATACTTTATTCCCATCAGGGTAGGTCACCAAATTTGTCCGACTTGACTTGCTCTTAGAGAAGCCGTGCAGTCTGCACAAATCACCTTATTTTCCGTGTGCCTTAGCAGAGTTTTCAGGAGAATCTTTTGGAGGTATCAAATTCTGGAGTATCAAAAATTTCAGTTCCCTTTAGTAATGGCCATTATTTTTTCTGTCACATGTCAAAGAAAAGATAACATTGAATTCCTGCAGCTTGTTGGATCTTCCTGGAAAAAAAAGACTCTTAAGGGGCTTCTCTATATATTTCCCTCTGTAACATATGTTTATGGTGTTTGTATTAGTATTTACTTGACTGAAAGGATACTGTGGATAAAGATACCTGCAGAATGTCTTCCACTTATCATACATTCTTCCAGCATATAAGGCACCTTCTATATTTTAAGATTAACTCCAGAGGGCAGAGGAGTACCTCATAGGCATAATTTCCCCATCTTCTTTTTTTTCTTTTTCCTTTCTTTGGCTTCTGTTAGACTCATTTATGAACTTTGGAGCTGATCTGCTAGCAATTCCAAACAGGTAAAGCCTAAGCAAAAGTCTTGATCCGGTTCATCTTCCTTCAAAGTCAGCTTTTCTGAAATGGGATGCTTTTGTTCAGAGAATCTTACATGTATACTACCTGTGCTTCTCAAATAAATTACTCTCTTGAGATGGAAGGGGAGAATAATATAATGAAAACTGCTTTTGAAATTTCACAATTCCTAGGAGTTTGAGAGGTAGAGTTACTCATGCAGAACATTCATTTTATCATTGCTCTTCATGGTGTCTTTCAAACCAAAATTCACTGGTTTAGCTACTGCATCAGGCTAGGAAATTTATGTGGCAGTAGCAACCCTGTGTTGAAATCCTTTACAGCGGACTTCTTTACCTATGTGACTTGGCTATTGATGCTGTCAATATGGTAGCTTGATATATGGCATTTCTTATAAATCGTTATTGTCTAAGATTGTATTTCTGTCTGAAGCCAGTATATCACTTCTTGAAGGGAACAGTTTAGTTATGCACCAGAAGAGAAACACTAAAAATCTCTGAAAGGCAGGTTCTTTGCTAAACCAGAATAATGTAGTGCTTTTCCATAAATCTTTAGATGCCACTTGAAACCTGCCTTTTGAAGTAGCCCAGCTGCAGTCTATTCTCTGGCTAGTGTGACCACAGGCATTTACCCTCATAGTTTTCAGGTGTTGGTCATAGGCGATTTTATTTTCCACAAGATCAGAAGGCCAGACATAAATCTCATTGTTGTGAATACAGGATACTTCCCAGAGAAAATTATGTACTGACAAAGTCCAGAGAATTATTTTCTTTCTCCCAAGGAGACTTTTTCATTTAAGTAAGTAGTATGTCTTATGGACTTTCAGGTATTTTTTTTTTGCCTTACCATGGGAGGTTTTCAAAGACAGAAGGATGAATTAGACCTCTCTGATTTTCACTAAGATGATGTATCCAGTGAATAGGCTCCTGAGCTTCCTCTAGGTCTTTGAAAACCTTCCACTTGATTCTTTTCATTTTTTGTCCATTTTCCTGTCTCCGCTGCTTTTCAAGCCTCTGTTGAAACGCTCATGTGAACCTGGAGGAGATATGTGCTCTACAGTCAACTCCTAATTGCCCTACTGGGTCCATCTCATTAAATGTTATGCCGTATTATCCATCTGTATCTTGGTCTTCAAACATAAAACGTGACCTTGGGCTGTGATCCATCTGCTAACTAGGCAAGATCAGATTTCATTACAGCTTGCACAAGAGATCTTCAAGGGGAAACTAAGGTATCTAAAAAAGGTTTCTAATGATTGGGTGGGTGACCTCAGCGAGCCACAGGATCAAAGAACCTGATATGTGCTATCTCACCATTTTGTGAAAGAAATAGCTGCATTTTACACCAGTTCTGACCATTAAATGCTTGATGTTATTTTTCCCAAGAACTGGTTGATGAAGAACCTAAGCTTTATCTCTGCGTATCAAAGCACTCAAACCCATGTGCAATGAACCCAGTTGTCATTCTGTCCCTTCAGGATAAGTAAAGCCAGTGACTAGGTCCCATAATTGCTATGGTTTTGGTAATCATAAATCAACAATTTATGATAAAATAACAATTATCTAGCGGTTTCTAGTGAAAGTAAGTTCCTCCATGGGATAAACAGTAGCCCCAAAAACCTTTGTTGGCAGCAGCGTAAACCATTCCTCCTTGAGTCTGGCCACGTGAAATGCTCACTACATATAATTGTTCACATATAATACCTTCATGGTGTTCTAATGAGTATATATTTGGCTTCAGGAGACTTAAAATATGTAAAATTATGATTTAAGAAAAATTCTGGTTTTATCAATTAACTTCTAATAAATAGTAAATCCCTCCTCCAAGTGACATACTAAACATGATACTGTCCCTTTACACAAGTGACAAGACTGATAGAGCTAGAAAAATGCCTCCATTGTGACTTCCATTTTAATAATTTTCATTATTTCAAACTTATGAAATATTGCATTATTTAAAAAACATATGTTGATAATCTAGGCTAACAACACAAGTGTTAGGATCAGTATTTATTGTTATATATGAGTGCGTACACATATGCACACACATACAGACAAACACATACTTGTAGAAACACAATAGCTGTCTAAACAAAAACAAAATGGAACCATCAATTATAAAACTGAGGAATAGACATTGGGAGTTAGGGGAAAAAATCACAAACCTGGCCCGCCTTCGTTGAAGAGTAATGAAGCAATATGATGATTTTATTTTCCTCTTGAATCAACTAGCCAAAACATGCTGTTAAACCACAAACAAGTCCCTTATTAAAAATAATGGTCCTGAAAGAAAATATTTCCCGTGTTTCTCAGCATTGCAGGTAATAACACCAGAGGACAAAGGGATGTTGGACAAAGTCTTACAGTAGATGATTGATTAATTACTCCTGTAGCACTGCAAAAACTATAGACTCAGAGTCATACAGAGGAGAACTGTGTGAAGCTGGACTAGATTAACTGGATTTCTCCGTAGCTTTCCTGTGGTGGTTAGGTCAGACACTTGCAGAAATCCTCAACATTTTATTACACACTGTAATCCTCACGGATGACAGAGTACAACTGCTTTTTTCTGTGCCTCTTAGCTCTTTCTTCACTTAGTTACCTTTAAAGGTAAGAACTGATTCTGTCAGAAGTCATGTCTTATAGGGAACTGCAAAATGTGTTAGAGAAGGGGTGGTGGTAAAGTCTGCTCAAAAGGTGAATGAAGCATTCTCTACAGTGGATACTTTACAGTTGGCTTCTTGAACTCAGCAAAGTAGGGGATGTTCCCAAAATAGCATTTAGAGCTTAACAGATACAACTGGTCCAATTCAGATGTGACATAAATAGGAGCAGACAGAGGGAGTAAGGAACACTCCTGGTGTTCGTGCTAGAGTTTAAGGTGGCATCCCTTGAGTAGCAAAGCAATTGGAGAACAGAGCTGAAACAGGCAGGCTGACTTATGAGAAGAGAAATACAGAGTGCAGGACTGTTTCTATGGGGCAGACAGATGGGAAAGAATATATGCTCTAGGTAGGCCAGAGACTGATCCTTGAAATGTTTGTGCATTCAAGGCTGGGTCAGATGGAACTTTGAGCAATCCAATCTAGTGGAAGGTGTCCCTTTCCATGACAGTGGGGCTGGAACTAGATGATCTTTAAGGTTCCTTCCAATACAAACTATTCTATGATTCTATGGTAAGTATCTCCATAGGTTCTTCCAAGTTCAGCTTTGCATAGGCAGTGATCTTAATCAATGGCATTTTCCCATGGATCAAATTTGGCTCATGGGCCAAAGAAGAAGCCTGGTATAAGGATATGAAAATCCATCTGTGTGTTACCTGGATGGAGGTGCTTATGGTGCCAGTCAGTGCTACAGGAAGTTACAACCTCCTTACTGGAAATACTGAAATAGCCTTCCACTTTTGTTGAGGAAGAAAGACAGATTTTTTTTCTACTGTTTTCTGGAGATGAGATCTACAACTGTTTCCAAATTAATGTATGCATGTCCCCAGTCACAAATTGCACCCCCTGCTAGGTTTGGAACTTAGAAATTATCTACATACAAAAAGAAAAAACCCAGTTGCATAGCTTTTAATATCATGCTTAAAAATTGCGTGGAGAGCACTTTTATTTGGTGCAGTACTGCTTCTGACACCCTGGTTGAATTCTGCCTGTAGTGGATGTTGCCTGTTAATGGATAGAAACATTTATTAGGTCTAGTATGTGCTGCTTCAACAGGCAATGAGAAAGATAAACAATTGATTGCAATCAGAAGCCAAAACAAAAACATTGCAGTAATGTTGCATATTTGCATAATTATCACGAATCTGTGGACAATATAGAAAATCGCTTTTAATGCATATACAGATGAGAATGAATTCAAGAAAAGGGCCTCGGGAGACAGATACCAAACACTATCAGATTGTGCATTGACTTTGACCGCTTTTGTACTGAATATGAAAGTCATCCAAAGCCTGGAAAAGCCAAAAGAGGAATCTTGATTTCAAGCTTGATGTTGAGTGGGCAGCTAGACTGCCTACTTTTGGGTAAAAATGTCAGTTTGTTCTCAGTTGAAGGTTTTGGTGGAGTTTCTATATTAAATTCTGCTTCTCTAAGAAAGATTAGGGTTTCTTTCTCCAGCATAACTGACTGACAGTAACAGTGCAAGGCAAAGCTTTCATGGCACTTACACCTCTCCAGAACTCTTTGGAAATTCTAATTTCCATTTCACCAACAATTCCAATATATTCCAATCTATTAATTTCCAAAACAGAATGCAACACCAAGCAACGCTTTGTCATTCTGTCTCTGAAACAAAGCTGGTGGAAGAAAGAGTGCACAGAATTATTAATATAAATAAATATTTAATGTTTTTCTGTTCATGACCATCTCTGGGTTTAGTATGTACATATCATTGTATGTTCCTGTGCAATGGAAGTGCTCTGATGAGCCAGCCTCTTCTATCTGTATTCATTAGGAGTAAAGGATATAATTCTGGAAATCTAAACCTGTCCCATCTCAATCCTATATGTTTTTTTTTGTCCTACTAGTATCTGTACTGAAACTCTCAATGACTTCAGTGGAAGCAGCACTGAGACCTAAATTCCCTAAAATGTTAAATTTAAATGAAACTCCAAAAACAATACTTCACCTCCTCCTGTTCCCAAAATGGACTAATGCATTGATTTTGAAGCCATAGTTTGGAGAATAAACCACAGATTAAGTGTGAGGGTTTTTGGAGACAGGAATTAGACGTATATCAGTAGGAAAATGGTTTAGACAAATTGTTTATATTTTCTGCCAACAACTGCTTGGTTTTTGTAATTCAGCATTACTGATGTTGCTATCTTAGAATTAGATATTGTAAAATGACATGACATCTGTTCTGTGGGGGGAGAGGAATGCTGATGTGAGAGCACCTCTTAATGAGGAGCACTTGATATATATGTGGGCAGTTTTATAGTTTTGTCAAACAACATTAAAGTGTTATTCTGGATTTACTAGCAGGAAATAAAATCCAAATTGAAATTAGATTTTTAAATGGCACAAAATTCCAATGCTTTTTATGTCACCACTAAAAAGCCCATGCATCCTGTTAAATATGAAGCCTTAAAGCTGTGGTAGTATCTTGAAGGCAAAATCAAGAATATTATTTCCTCAAGCAAAACTTCTTTCTGTGTTACTGCCACTGGAAATAAATAAGTATTATTCTCTATATTGTCTTTGTTATAAGTAGTTTGCAGTTACTGATAGAAACATTGACGCCACCCTATCCTGTCAAAAATGTCTGTAAGGGGTTCAATTCTGACACATTTATTGCCATCTTTCCATCTTGAAATCTCAGTGAGGTTTTATCTCTGTAACAATTCACTTGAAATTTGAGGCAGTTTCAGGACATTTATATCAAACCTTAGAAGCATAATCCTGAATATTCTTGTAGGTCAAATTATGGTTATTGACTTTTGAAATAGAGGTGATAAGTGTTGTTGCTTTTTTTTCTGTTTTGGAATGGAATATTTATGACCAAACTCAACTTCTCCGTTTTTGATCCATATCATCAGCTTTAATGCGAAGCAACAGACAGGCTTTAGCCAGTGGGCACATAATGTTGAAAGCAGATGATTCCACCTTTATCATATTTCACATTTTTGCATCAATGTCTGCAGGGCAGTTGGTTGTTTGCACTCAACTTTCATGGTTCACTGTTGCTTGTAGCTTCATATAGTCCATTTTTTGTTTCTTTTAAAGACTAATTTATCTCTCTCAGGGCTCACACTTGCTCTTGCTTTAACTAGTTTTAGGACAAAGGAAGGTGATGCAGGCAATAACCTTTTTAGAAGCAGGTCTGCTTGTTTGATGTGTTGCTTGTTTCTGTGTGGAAAAGTAAATCTACTTACAAATGCCTTCAAAGGAAGAAAAAACCCTCTTTTCCTCTTTCTCATTAATATGGAAGAGAACCTTTTACTAGAGTGTGAAGTGCTTGGGACAAGATAAATGATGTTTTTATTAAAATTAACCAAGCAAACCATTTTCTGTAGGTTGGGTTACATTAAAACATATTTTTCTTCCTAGAACGGAAATGCAGTGACTCTCTAATCTAGAATTGAAATAATTTAAGGTATTGCTGGCATATTATCAATAGATATAGAAGACAGCTTGTTTGCCAGCTTGTGAAAATAATCTGAAAGTGAAAAGGTGGGACCTGGCAGTCTCTTTTCTGCCAAGCAGGAGTTCACTGACTATAGCATGTAAATCACGAACACTGCTGAGGATCACCTCTTGTCTGGGAAGAAGAACTCAGAATGACTACAAAATTGGGTTACGGTGCAATATTTAGAATAATCTATCTAAATCACATTATAGGTATTCTTCTTCCCTTGTGTAGCAGAATATATTTAGAGGGAATGGAAGAGAAGCTGTGTTTAACCTAACACTGCCCTGCTGTGATATCCCACATCCTGGGACCAAAGGCCAGCCTGTATCCTACTTGCCTTTCTGTCCCTTAATACAGAAAGGAAGGAAAGGATCAATTCCCTGTAGGAGGAGGAAATAAGCTCAGCCCATGGAAGAAGGGTAGAACTGAATTTGAGACAAAATTGTCGGCTAAGAGCGCATTGGCATGATATGATTTGAGGTGAGAAAAAGCTGGGGTTTACACTCCAGAGCACAGGAGTTACCTGCTGTAAGGGTTGGTAACCAAAAAGGTATTTGTAAGTGGAAAATAGCAAAACTCTGTGGTCTGAAAACAAAGTAAGGTCAGGCAGGCAGGAAAATCTGACCAGAACAATCTACTTATATCTCAGACAGTGGTCTGAGTCCAGTCATGATTTTTGATAGCCATGACCAGGTTAGCCTGCTGTCTTGCTCCAGCCTCAGGTTGCCAGAGAAGGGAAGTGCTGAAGAAAAAGCAGACAAACAACAAATAGCTGGGAGATCTGGGGAGCTGCGCTATTTTCTCTTCCAAGTTTAAACAAATGTTGCACTCCTTGCCAGTGTGCCGCCACTTTATTTCATATGGTCATTTCTTGCTGTGCAGCAAGACTGGATTGAATTGTGCTAGAAACTGCAAAGAACCACCTCAGGGATCAGGGAAGCAAGAGTGCTCCTACTCAGACTTTACTCCAATACCTTCCTCTGATTTATGGATGTAGTGGGGGATTGACCTTGTCATGTTTGAAAGCACAAAATCCCGTAAGAATTGTCAGGATACTGAGTTGCAAACAGGCCAGAATGAAGTAGAATTTTAGATGCTGTAGTTTTCTCTATGCATGCTGATAGGATCTGTCCTGAAAAGAGATTAGCTCCTGCAGTTACACTGGATAAAGGAGCTAACCTAATGTATGTATTAAGGCATTTAACTTAAACTTATCAGAATTTTATCACTTTGATACTGCAATTTTGAATATAGAAATCTTTCAAAATTCACAATATAGTGTCCTAGGTGAAATATGAAATAAAATAGCTAGAAATACTGCACATTAAGCAGGCATATATTTTCATATGCTTGCATTTCAGGGCTTATAAAGTGATTGTGTATGATCTGAATGCCCTCGTTGTTTTAGAGTAATCAAGCCTGATTATAATTTTCCCTTTTTAGTCTCCTCAAAAACAGCCCTAAACCCAAACAAAAATAACAATTTTGTTGTCTTCTGGGGTAACATGCAAATGAACTGCTGACTCATAAGTCCTTGTGTTATGCACAGATTGCCAGCTTGAGAGAAAATGATGAGAGACTGTAACATTTTGCAGTTTTTTTAATTTTGTGGATGCCAGTTGCTAATATGTACATGGGGTTGATGTTAGTAAAGAAGTTGGTATTTTATCCTCTAGGCCTTCCATTTAAAAAATTAACTTGTGATTAATTGCTGCATGCTTCCATTACTGCAACGTAGATGGATTTTAAAAGCCATTTGACAAAAAAAGTGCACCTTGGGGTATTTTAAATGCAGCAACTGTAGAGCACTCAGTAATTTTATTTTGTGTTTTTTATATTCATAGTAACTGAAAAAGCAACTTCAGTTAGGATCACAGGATAATAACATCAGTTCTATTCTTCTCCAAAGTTTGATTTTCTGTGTTTAAGAAGCCAACAACCATATCTGAAACTCATTGATTATCTGCTTATAATAGCTCATCATCTCAATGGAACAAATCAACAAACCTTTTCCACTTTGTCAAATGTATTCCAAATAACAACAAAATGAGGCCAAAGATATTTGAAACTGAATTAGAATGATGCTAATCTGGTTTATTTATTCTGAAAAAAATCAGTGTTTAAAGAGTAATTTGTGATCAATTTAAATGGATCATGATTTCAGATTAAATTAATTATTCTCTTCATTTGTCTAAAGAGTATATTTATCTATTCTATAGTCTATCACTGACTCATAATCTTATTTTTTTGTCAGAAGTGAGAAGGACATCTTGAAGCAGTGCATGCATTCAATTAACATTATTTAATCTATTGATTCTAAGGTTTTCTGTCCTAGATTTTTTAAATTTTTTGTAAAATCTGTTGTCCCACACACCAGCCTTTCCTGGTCATCCACATAAATTGACATTTGCTACTTCTTCGTTAAATATCACCAAATTAACATTGTGATTCAAGTGTGTGGAGTTGAATGGCTTTCTTTTTTTTTTCTTATTGTTTAGAATCCAGATAATCTGCTGGGTATTCTTGTTCCAGTTCCTTGGCCTGTTCAAACATACCAGAAAACAGAAATGTATCCCTTCTATGATGAAACCAAGGCAACCCCAAGAATATCTCTTCTGAAGATCACAATTGATTGTCACAAATGAAAACAAATTGATAAATCACAGTTTGCAAATCCCTACAATAGGAAATTAATGTAGTGGTTTGAAATAAAGCAAATTTCAGCAGTTTTAGACAATTGCTTACAACCATCTGCAAAAGAAAATTTTGTTTCTTTTCCATTGAATGTACAGAGATTTTTATATAAACAGAATTGAATTCTTTCAAGAATCAGCGTTTGATCACAAGAGAATGAAATGATACTTCACAATGGATCTGATAAATGAGACATTTATATATGAACAGGCACATTGATTGACCTCTGATTTTTGAATAACTTTCAAAAAGCAAAGTAGAAAGAAATGTAATTCTCTGCTATTTATTTTGGGAAGCAAGTGGCTGAGCCATGTGCTGTAAGTGACTCAAATCTGGATGTTTGAATTTCTTATCAATATTTTGACAGAATGGTTGTAATGCACAGCCTTAAAATCAGTTAAAATGTTGGGCCAGGATGCCTGTGAACATAGAAAGTCATGTATCATCCTAAAATATTACCATTTGATTTTGGTACTTCACTGCAGCAAAAAAAAGCAGCAGTGAAATCTGGACCTATTAGAAACAGATTTTATTTTAAGTAACAGTTTAGTGTCCAGTCTTTAATGTTAGTAATATGTAAAAACCTAAGGAAATTTTTATATCAGTATTTCTACCCTGCATTAGTTCATAGAAACAATTAGAATAGGAAATTATGCCTGAAATTAAACCATTTGATGTTCTTTCTTTGATCCCAATGGAGATATGTGTTATGGCCATCCTGTCCTGCTCCCTTCTTGCTGTGGCTGAGCAACTTAGCTACCTTTAGCTACCTGTGAGTTTGTGTGACAGGGAAAATGAACCAACCAGAGCTCTGCTGCGACGGGGCAGCATTGCAGCATCATGATCTGATCTGTTTGCTACCAATGAAAGGCATGCAAGCTCATCTTTCACTTTTAAATGAGTCAGGTTTCCCTCAGAGCCTTTCAGTTAGAAGAAAGAAATAAACACTTAGCAAAGGCTACTGATAAAATCTACACTTTTACTACTTTTTTTTTTTTTCATTTTTAATAGGAAAATGTGCAACCTCCCTTCTAGCAAAAAGATGTAAATTGTGGATTTTAAGAAACAAATCCTGCTGCACAGCAGGTTTAGACAGGCTGCTGCAGTCAGGGCCTTAAGGCATTCTGTGGCTTCCCTGTGGTAAGCCATGGTTCTCATTTGTAAAGCCAGGAGAATTCCCACTGTTGCTATAATCATATGCATGATCCTTCTTCCGTCTCTGTGCTTCCAGCATCAGTTAAAAAAAGAAAAATAGGGCAAATGTTGGTTGTCATGTAGTCAGCTATCCAAGTGCTTAGAAACTTCATCTATTTTGCGGGATTTAATTTTGTCCTCATGAAAAGAATTAAGCTTTTTAGTGGAAATCATAAAAAAAAAAGAAAAAGAAAATAAAGATAAAAAACCCAAAAAAAAACCACAGGGCAAAAACCAAACAACAGCAATGACAACACCAAAACATGTCCTGTTTCAGACACAGGAGTAAAGGCATCTGAATTTTCTTTAGGTAAAACATTCCAGGTAAAAAAATTTATGTAAAATATTCTCATTCTTCCCATGAACTGTTTTCCAAATATGGAAAATCCTTTCAGAAAAGACCTGAGTTCATCCCATGATCCTTACTATCATATTATCTCTGTGCTCTGTCACTTCTGCACTTGGTGACTTCCTGTCTAGTGTTTGATTCTGCAACTTTCCTATTAGCAGCCCTTGATGGACTTATTTTAGCATGTCTTTTTGATTCCCTCTATTCTTTTGATACTCAGAAAATATAAGTCAGTGTGTTTCACAGGTCAGTTATGTTTTGTGGGTAAAAGTACTCTGGTGTCTTTCAAGCTTTCCCTTTGAAAATTTCATTTTATATCCCCTCCTTCCGGTACTGTGAAAAAGGCTGAGTGTCTCTTCCCTGCTTATCTTCTCTGGGTCTTTCATGATCCTCTAAACCTCAGTTTTCCCTCTTTCTGTCCTCTGTCTTTTCCTTTTCATTGTTAAAAAGTGCTGGTCTGCTGCTTCTTCCCCACAGTGGAAGCTGCTTCAGAAATTTTGTTGTGCCTGCTGCCCTCCCATCTAGAAGCAGGGAAAAACCTAGATTGGAAGGAGCCTCTGGAGGTCATCTGAGCCCACCTACAGCTGACACCAGGAGTTTGGATTAAGTTATCCATTGGTCCAACATGACAAGTCTTGAATTAGTTCTCATAAAGGAGACCCCACAAGTTCTCTAGACAACCTGTACCAATGTTTGGTTTTTGTCACAGTGGAGAACTTTTTCATGTGGTCTGATGAAATTGCCTTTTGAAGCAGCTGATGCTCATTGCTGTGTCCTTGTGAAAAGAGTGTCTTCATCTTCTCTACAATGCTTCTCGATACTGAGAGAATGTGATTAGACTCCCCCCTCCCTTTCAGCTGAGCAAGCTGAATTCCTTTCACCTTTCAACAGGCATCAGTTTGGTGGCCCTTCACTGAACCATCTCCAGTACTTCAATATCTCTTTTGAAGTGGGAGTCCAAAACTGGACACAATATTCCAAGTGTGACCTAACAAATGCCAAACAAAGCAGTGATAAACTTTCATCTGCTGGTTTTACTTTGGCTGCTGCAGTCAAGGCCCCACGTTGGTTTTATTGCTACAAGGATGCACAGCTCACCCAGTCAGTCCTCGGCCTGTACTGCTACTTGGGATTATTCCATCACAGATGCAGCAACCTGTAAATATCTTTGTTAAACCTTATGCAATTCTTGTTGGCCCAGTCTTCCAACCTGTTGAGATCGCTGTTTGCTGCAGTGTATAATATATACCTTCTATTTTTTTCTCACAGACTGTGGAGTAGAACTCTGTGAATCAAGGGAGGCATGGAGCCATGCTAGTTTTTTACATTAGCATAATAATAAAAAATTATAACAACAATAATATGAAGATGAATATTAATATAACATTATGTTGATACTATTTTTTTTATTATCTCTGATTTGTTTATTATTAGTTGACAAAATTTGTTTTCTGTTTTCTGTGCCTTTACAGGTTATCAATAGTGATATATTTGCTTTTTTGACCAATACTGAAACTGACTGGATGTTTTCACTAAAATGTCCATGCTGATTTTGAGATCTGTTTCATCAACAGCAGTAGCTAGTGCAGACCTAGCAGAGTATTTGAGGAGTAAAAGGGCATTTTCTTGTCTGTATGTATTCATTTGAATTCATCAGCATTGAATGTCATCCATTATATTATTGCCCAGTTTTTCACCTTTGAAAAGAGAAAACTGAGATATTATATGGTTGAATATGAAATGTTACTGCTAAAAAAACCCAAGTTTTCAGTGTTTCTAATGACACATGAAACAGAAGTCATCAAAAGAAGTTGCAGAATTTTTGAAACATACAGAAATACTCTTATTTCTACACTACTTTAGCTGCTGAAAGTGTGTATGGTTTCAATACTTATTTAAAAAATATGTTTTAAAGTGATCTCTCAAGACTGAATAAAGACAGTAAGACTGAATAAAACAGTCCAGGCTCAGAGGGTCCCAAATGCAATGATTACAAAATTTCTCTTTTTTACTGATTCTTAATTGTTTTATCACCATGAATGTCTGTTGTTTTCTATTATCAAAGATAGAGTACTGAACCATATGTTGTGATCCGATATAGTCATTTCACATTACACTTCTGAAGAAAACCTTCATCAACTGCTCAGTCCATCTTAGATTGAAGTTTCCGAATAAATCTTTCATGTCTACTTAGTTCTGTTTCTAAAGGTGGTCAGGGGAACAAAAAGTTGTTCTTGACTGTAAAGCATAGCCCTAGAACCCTGATGAATAGCATATAATCTGTTTTAGAGGAAATTATTGTGAGAAAGTTCATTGCATATAGCCAAAGGAATGTGCAAAGAAATGTGTTGGAAAGATTCATAAACAGCTGCCCCTGTACAAGTGCTTGTTAAGTGTGATAGTGATCAGTGTATAAGGAGCAAGCTTTTCCAAACTCACTGAAGTTTGAGATGAATACTAGATATGGACATAATTTTAAAAATAAACCCTTGGGAGAGTACACAGACTGTGTTTCTGAGCAGTATATGGCTAAAATAACTAGTGATGCTTCCATGACTTTATGTTTTATTTTTGGGATGTTATACGTAGGAGATTTGCACCTTGTGTGTCCATTTTTTGTTTCCACAGAGCACCACTCCATTTTTAAAAATGCCTTGTCTTCTCACAGAGATAATTCTCCTTATTTGCTAGATATTTGTTACTCATCCTTTGGTATGGTTTCCTATAAGAAAGGCTTCAATTCTGAGATGTTTGTTGCTGTAATTTCTGACAAGTTGTCATATTTTCTTCTTTCACTAGCAAATAATTGGAAGTACACTCTTGGTTGGGTGTGGCAGATAGTTCTGGGATGTAGAATGAAGAGTTCCTCTGGTTTCGGGTTTGCTTCCTTTTCTGCCTCCAGGACAGAGGGTGGGTATGAGATCAAGAACTTTAAACTTCTACTGCCACTGAAGGAAGAGATCCTGCCCTCCTTCCACCCAACTGTTTTATTTCTTAGCCTGCATTTTCTCTGGTGTTACCACAAGTGTTTCTGGAAGGAGCCAGCGTGGGTTACACCCACAAAGGCAACAATATTAGCTGAGACATCCAGGGCTACATTTGGTAGCAGCATCTGTTCATGCCAGCTTAAAGTGTTGACACTTTAGCTTAAACAGGCTTTATTTGCTAATATTTGCAGCATCAATGAACAGCTTTTACACTTCCAAATGGCTGTATAAATGGGTAATCACACATATCCACAACGCAGCTAATCCCTTGAAGTGGTACTGAATGACTAAACAAGTTAATTTTTTTCTTTTCCCTTTGATAGAGAAATTTTTAAAAATGTGGTTTTAACAGTAGACCCTGTAAGACCTCAAAAAGTAGTATGTAATAGGTTAATTTATGATTTTTTCCCCATTAAATTGCTTGAATGTTCCCCATTGAGCTACTTGGTAGTGCAGAAGTCAGCTTCTCACTAAATAAAATGGTATCAGTAAGTACTTGTTAACTGAAGAGATGCCCTGTAACTGCACATTTAAGTTAATTTTAGCAACTATTCAGACAAATTCTCACCTCCTCCCCTTAACAGATATGTTCTAATTCCCTAGGAAAAAGGCATAAAAAACCCTGAAAATGATGTTTCCAATTAGTGTGGCTTTCTCATATTTAAATTCTGTGTGGCTCTGCCAGATAATTGAATAAAATGTGATGCATTCTTTTGATCTTTGTTGAGATGATGTAGGCTGTAAATATTGTTTCGTTATACCGTTCATGTTGACATAAATTGTATTGTGCCACTTACAGTTTCTTTGGCACAGCTCTGGAATCAAGTGTTCAGCAGTCATTAATGACCGAGAATACACAGACTTACTGTTGAGTCTAAGGACTCTCTAATCTCTGCTCCTGTTTTTTCCCTCAATTCCAGCATTAGTTAATGTGGCTTCTGTGAACACAGCAGTTCTGGCAACTTGTCATACAGCTTGTACTGCCAGCAGCTAGCATAGTGGTAGCATAGAGTTAATGATTTTATATTCTCAGTTTTCTTAATTCTTGCTTATTATTGTATCTTTGATGCCCTTTCTCAGTCTTGCAATTTTTTTATTTAGTGTTTAATAGAGAAAAGGCTTTTAAACCTGTGCTAGAGCCTTTTTTTTCAGTCCTTGCACACTGTACAATCATTTAATATCCTTTGATATGTTATGCCAATTAAGTGGTATGTGTGTTAACATAAATATTTAATTGTTAAAAGAGAGATCACTTTGGCCTAAAGCTTTAATTGAATTAGATGCTTTTCAGATGATTGTCAAGATTAAACAGTCCATTATGAACATTTGCCACTGCAGGAGACTTCTGCTTATTGAAAGACAAAAGGGTAATTTCATCTAGTATTCCTGTAAACTGTACGAGTCCTTCATACTGATAAGGGAATTCTCCCTCTTTTAACCTTGATATGTACTGTAGTAATGAATTTATGAATCTTTAAATTCAGTCACATCATTAAAGTGGGGATATGATATTAACACTGCCAAGTAAATTAAAAGGATGAAAATTTATCTGCATAACAGCTAAAGAGATCAGAGTCAATACCAATTTGTCAATAAGTACCATTGCTTTAAAAAGCCAAACTAACATGATAAAAGTGGGCAGCTATGGATCTTTAGTGCATACTAACTGGAGTTTGATTAATTCCAATGACAGGCTTCACATGGCAAACTGGATTTTCAGGGAAACTAATTTTCCTTGACACTGGGCTGCTGAGGCACCTCAACTATAACTCCCACAAAATATGCTTGTGTTAATACAGAATCCAATTGTTTCATTATCAACCAAAAATATTTCTGGTTTGGGGCAAAAGATTCCTGTATTGCAGTTTTGCCTGATTATGTGAGCATCTTCCACAGATCAGAATCCTGGTTTTTTGATATGCTGTGGACTGTAGTCATGTATATATCTCGCACCAAAAACACGTCACAGCAGTTTCCTTCAAAATATAGTACAGCTATGCATAATGCATGATAAGACTAGAGAGATGTGCAATGTGAATCCAAGTTTTAATGTCCTAGTTTTCCAGATATTATTATCTATTCACTGTGTTTTTAAAGGGGCTCTGATTAAAAATCATGCCAGCTGTGACAAGCCATAAAGCCAAGCATGACTTTAAGTGAGAACCTGAAAAACACTCTCTCTGAACAAGTTTTAATATTAAAATCATTATTGGGGAACCTTTTTCTTATTTTGCCACGGGTGGAGGATTGCATTAGTAGAATCCTACTTGCTGGCAACATGTTGTCACTGAAGGTCATAAAGCAAGGAAATTCAAAGCACAATAGATTTCCTCTTTGTGTCTGACACAACTGTCCTTACTCAAATGGTTGGTCTGTATTTGCTCCTTTGTATTTGTTGACCAGGTCTTCAAAAGATCAGATGCAAAATTTCAACCAGCCTTGCCATCTTGGGACATGCTGTAAAGTAACTGGATCCCTGGCTTGACTTGAATTCTTACCTGCCCCCTTGGTCTGCAAAGCATCCAAATGTCAAACAGGCTATTTGAATGTAAAATGTAAGCTCAGATTCACATCTGAGTGCAATCCTGTTGCGGGACTGCACATTCTCAGGTTAGCTGATTTTTTCCCTTACCCAGTATCAGACTAATGGAGTGTACCTGAAATTTTACAGCAAATGCAGTCCTTGCAGAGGCTTCAGGCTTGTGGACAGTCCGGCCACACCCTGAGCTGCTTACTGTCTGGGGTAAACAGCATGAAATAGTCAACAGTGTGACTGATGCTAAGGTTATGTCTATACGAGTGAGGAAGTCATATCTAGATTAAAATGGAAGTTAAAATCAAACCCTTTGCTACTTCTGCAGGACTGCTGGGAAGGGTTCTCTCATTAATATGAGAAGCCCTTCTATTTTGCTGTAGGGCAAATGCTTGCTTGAGCAGGAAGGTTTTCTCTTGTTCCTTGGTTTGTGTCCAACATAGTGAGGGAATAGATTTGTGGAGGTGTTTTTAGGGTCCCAGTCATGTAACAAGTCTAAAATGAATTATTTTAAGTACTTGGATAATTCTGTTGTCGTGATGTTTTCTTTAATAAAAGCTATTTTCTGAGCAGTGTATTATCGAGTGTATTTATTGAGTCATAAGCAGAATTAATTTGAAAATTTCTGTATATTTGTAGTTGATGGTAACTGGGAAAAAAAGAGAGCGGTGGAAAACTGCTTTATCTGCTTGGAATGATTGAGAACTGATTCTGTTTTATTTAAGAATTTTTAAGTATCGTTAAAGCAGTCAGCTAGAGAGGGTGCTGGTTGGCTGGGTGCTTTACTAGCCACGGGTAAGGGAGGTGATAAATTTGTATTGAAATATCATTTGGAAACCTAATACACTGAATGAGTTCTTACTGGGTTATGGATGTTCATTGATCTCTTTTCTAGCTGTATTTTTTTATTCTGCTGGAGACGGAAACAGGAGAAAAAGACTGGTGGGACTGCAGAAGCATGAGGGTCAGTATGAGGAGCAGGTTAAGAAAGTGGGAAGAAATTAGACCAGCGAGGGGAAAAGCAAAGATTTACTTACAAATACACTTGTAGAGATAGGAGAGCCAGTGCTGGAGGACACAGCAGTAGGAGGTGCCTACAAAATAAAGAAGCAGACTCATGTAGTGAGGAGGGGTTAGGACAAACAGGCACTTCTTAATTCCATGTTCCTCATTGGTAAGGGTGGGCTTTGCAGCTGCATCTCTGTCCTTGCTGAGTGGTGTGGCTGGACCTGAGGCAGAACTGACAAGAGCAAGAGGGCCAAGGAAAACCCTTCCAGCTTCCCTTCTTCCTGCTGCCCTTGTCCATGCCTGCCCTTACAAATGGGAGTAAAGTTGAAAGGCAAGGCATGTCCATTCACTCAAGGAGGTGAACCTCACATATCTACAGCAGCATTGTAAGACTGGTTGTCAGAGAAATTGCGTGCAATGGGAGCTGAGCTGGGCAATACCAACCTGCAGTAGTCATTGAATCTAAGTGCAGACAAGACCACATGTGACAGCCTGTGGAGAAGATTCCCCCAGGCCACTAAAAATGCCATTAAGTTGGACATCTCCTTTACAGACGACCTCAGCTGTTAGCAGAGATACCAATCTTCAAAGACCTTGCCCGGCCATAGCATGTGAAAGGCTGCACGGGACCTGCAGTAAGATTGCTTTTGATGCCTTCTGCCAATGGAGGAGAAGGCACAATGCACAGTGTGTAGTGTCCCCCTACTGTGTGCCACTTTTGCTTTCCCTCTGCATTCCTCTCCAGGGGGCTGACACTCAGCAAAGCATCATAAGGGTTAGAGATGCGGATTCAGTGAGCTGTCATCACTGGCTCCAGACTGAGTGAAGATGCACCTACCCAGGGAAAACTCTGCATAGGAATGGCTCATGCCCCCCTTTCTTATACCACATTGCCCTGGGGCTGGACAAAACATCACCAGCACGAATAAACTGCTTTTAGCTCAATGCAGAATCTAATGCTAACTGTCCTGCAGTGTATAATCATGAAATGTGGGGAAAACATAGTGTTTGTTGTGTTCAAAATTCAAATTAGAACTTCAGCCAGCTGAAACAAGTGACTTCTGTGAGAATGAACTTGTGATCCTAAAGCAGTCATGCATAACCACATAGTGAATTGGAGTAACCCAAGTAAAGGAAAAACACAGCTCTAAAGAGAGATGATATTTGGCATTTACAAACATTATTCCTGCACATGTAGTTCAGCTCAACTTACCACAAAGGAGGGGTTTTGTGAACATAGTTTTTTTGCAAATAACTAAAAAAATCTTCCTTGTTTGCAAATTTGGAAGTCAGCTGAAAATTCAGCCTTAAGCAAATTTCTTCATAGCTGTGTAATAAAAAATATCTGATAGCCTATAGATATGCAATAGAGAAGCTCAGGCAGAGCACTGACCTGCACTGACATTTGTGTTTTTTCTAGTTACCTCTATGCTAGCCCTGTGATTCGGTATTATGTGGGTGAGATGTTTGTACTAGTACACAGGAAACCCTTGAACATGGAAAATACTACTTACTAAAATAGATAGCATTCCCAAGGGGGAAAACAGCAAAATTACACGAGATTCATAGAATAAGGAATAACTAAAATTGCCCAATTATTTAAACTGAGGTATTTATCTATCAATATAGTATCTTGCTGAGCTTGTGGAGCATAATTTAGAGTAGGCATTTTGCCTGCAGATCACGATATAAATATTTTATATTATCTCCCACACTATTAGAATAATAGAGGTAGTGTTATTTAATCCACTCCTGGCAAAGCAGATGCTTGCCAGAATGCATAAAGCACTCAAGGACCTGGTTTTGTTATTGTTGAAACTGGCTGGTAGAATGATTTATCTGGAGTTTGATTCCTCATTGTGGAAGTGGATTTGATGATGCTTGTGAGGCACAATTTAAGGTCGTGTTGAAGACTCATAAAAAAAAATATGTTGTTGAGGGAAATGTTAACAATGAGGATGAAAAAAGCTCCTTAAATGTAAGCAGGTTAAGCAAGAGTCATGTCTGGGTAGGAGGGCTGGGAGAGACTGCATGTCTGCAAATTCTTTGATTTAGACTTAATAGGAATTGTGACCACAAAATTTGAATTTGAATACACCTCTTGAAAAGCAGTTGCAAGCATAGAAACTACAAGCCAAAGCAGAGAGCATGCAAGTGCTGTGATGTCTTCAAAGCAGTCTCATAAAGTATGTTGCAAGCCAGCAGGCGTGGAGAAGTTCAAAGTTTAATAAAGCTTTTCCTAAATATACAACATTTGGAGTGTCATTTAATGCCTCTCTTGACAGTCATTGTTTCTAGTATGCTCTACCTGCAACACACGTTTCAGTTTTGGAATCTGACATGCTTTGACCATGGTCCTTGGGCCTGAGGTGGGTATTTGGGTGTTTCAGGATCTAGGGTAGGTGGTCCAAATACTTCTCTAGCTTCTTTTTCTACAAAGTGGATGGGAAAAGCACCATAATTTTGCACACTTGAGCCAGGCTTTAGTAATCAGAATGCTAAAATCTCTGTGGGAAACATTTAATGCCATGTCCTTTTCCCCTGAGGTGACTGTGCCTAAAGCTGATATGCATAGGGAATCATGAAAGGATGACCATTGTGTGCATTTGTGTGTGATATACTGTATCATTCAGGATTTCTTCTGTCTATTTATGCTTTGTTTTTCATGCTTATTGTAGCTTTTATTGATGTGTTTGATAACATGGCATCAGCTGCAAGGCAGAAATGTTTACTCTGTTGGGGTTTTTTCAAACTTTTCAGTGTAGATTAAAAAACTTCAGCAGCCCTTCGATGGATAGGCTTAAGCTGAAAATTTACATGCGAGTAACAAATATTATAATGCAGATGAGCCAGACAGAGAAAAGGAAATTTATAATAAGGGACTGCTCTGGCAGTATTAATCTGCCTCATGTAGATTGTGTGATGAATCATCCCGTGTCGCCACAAGGACTGCTCCTGCTGCTGCTGATACTGACTTCTGCCAGCAAGCGGGACAATAAAAAGTGTGCATGGGAGAGTGGAGGGCAGGGCACACACAAGGGAAGAGGAAAGGGACAAAAAAAGAGCAGCTATTTAAAACTGGACATCTCAAGCCTGGTCAGTAGTTTATGTTGTATATAATTCAGCCAATTCATTGGGTGAATCATTTCATATGCTCCATGAAATGCAATTTGCTTCCATGGCCAAGCATGACAAAGGTTTCACAGAACTGCAGTTGGCAAAGATCTCTTCTAGGATGGTTAATTCAGGGTCTGCGAGATTGCTGAGGCATCTCGTCAGAACGTTAAATAATCACACAATGTCACGAGGGAATATCTAATTAAGAGTCCAATTTCTCAAGGGTCTGAATACCTGTTACAATGTGCCGAGAACCCTTAATTCCCACTGACAAGAGCAGCAGCTTAGGGTGTTCCCAGCAGGCATTTAATAGGATTGTGCCCTTACTTCATTTGGCTGGGGTAAGTCCAGGCCAGTCAGGTGAAGCAACAGTAATGAAACAAGACAAGATAATGACAAATAGGGTTTCATTCTAGCAGGAATATTATTATTTGCAGGTGAAAAAACATACCCAGGTGTGAAGTCCCTGTGAAATATAGGAAAATATTTAAGGATGCATTCTTAGGGCTTAAATTTGTGCCTTTGAGAAAGATCTGTCTGTATTCATCCCATGCAAAAAGAGCTGTAAATGCAAAACGAGCCCTTTATCACCCCAGACCATTATCCTGTGTGAACAAGTGATAGAGTTCCCATCCCTGGTTTGGTTTCCAGGAACTTTAGTGATTTAAACGACCCCATGAGGGTTGTCTGCCTTACAAAGGCAGGCAGTTTTTCATCTGGTGTTTGGAAAGCAGAAAGATTGAGTAGAGTAGGGAAATGTGGGTGCTGGATTTCCCTGAGCAGCATTCTTGGTATGACCCAAGAGGTAGAACAAAATTTGAGGTGGACAGATGAAGACTTACCCGTAAGACTTTTCCCTCCTTCTTATATACCTGCAGTTAGATCAAGGAGAAAAATGTTAGATGCAGCCAGAAGAGGATAAACATTGGATTTTGGCTTATGATGCTTCTCTCAGAGATGAAGGTAGAAATAATATTCTTTTTTTGCCCTGAAGAAGCATCACAAAAAGAAGTAAATGAGTAAGGAGCCTGGCATTATGTTAAGAACTTTTTGGGAGAGTGAAAAGTTAAAATTGATCTTTGTGTTGTCAGACTCTTAAGTGAGGAATGATGCATTAGACTACCTGATTTTATTTGATTTGTTAGGAAACCAGAGCTGCAGTGCTGTTCCTTGAACGGAATTACAGGCTTCATTTAAAGAGAGAGGCAAAGCGCACACATCATTCTGGAGTAGATCAGCATAAGCATTCTCCATATCATGAGTAATGTTTACTGGAAGAAATCAAATTACTGTTACACAGACCATCTGTTTTCTTTGCATGCAATCATGTAAGTGTTTTAGGACAAGCCATCCTTTTTAATCAATTGTAAATCTCTTATGGCAAGGCACTGTTTTCTGTAATAAAATCTATTTTTATGATAAATGTAAGAGTTTTAAATACTGGTTTCTCCTTTGTAAGTATAGTGTACATATTGTTCATAACATAAAGGGTAGGGGTGTACAGCATTAGTTATTTTCTGTCAAGAACTTAATTTTAGGGCTTTTTACATAGCCATTTTTGGATATTTGTTGTATCTGCAGCTCACTGGTATTCAACTGTTATAGCAAATAACATAATGAGTAATACTGTCCATTTATAGCCCAAGAAGCTGATTCCTATCTACATTTAGTAAGTGGAGTATAATAGGGTCTCTTTTTTGTAGCATGACTGCTGTGATAAAAGTGATTACTGTGGAAGATGATTGTTCATTGTCTAGATTCTTACACTTGGAAATACTGAAGAAAACAAGGCGTGGCTTATTAAAAAAGGAGCCTGCGGAATGACATAATGACGTTAAGGAAACTTGAATTTATGGTCCAAGTGATGCCATGATGATTTTTTGCTTTTTCTTTTATACCCCTTTTACATACTTTCTTATATAACTTTTATGTATTCTTAGTGCTTTTAGCCCACATACTTATAATTCTTTAAGTTTGATAACTTCCCTTAGACCCAATATTCTGTTAAGCCAAGAGACCAAACATTCTGGAAACCCCAGACACCAAGGTCCTCTCCAGAACACATTCTGTAAACAAAGACAGGCCCATCCATGGGGAAGGTTCCTTGGATGAGGGGTCTCGCTGGAGTCCCTCATTGGGGAATCTTTGATAGATGTGCTAATTTGTAAGGCCTATAATTGTATACACATCGCATAGTGAGTGGCCATTTTCTCAGTGGCCATTTCGGGGTGCATTTCGATGTGCATTTTGGTGCCCCTGAGGATCCTTAAATAAATACCGAGGTAAAACCCTTTTTCCCTCTTAACTGTGTTCAGCTCTCTTAATTTTAAGACCAGGGAAAGGCGTCACAAGAAGGAGTCAGTGATAGAGTGTGATATTTACTTCATGTTTAAGGGTGGCTCATTCACAGATGTAATGGTTCCATTCATTTTAGTGGATGCTGAATTGAGCCTACTATTTTATTTTTTTATCACTGCCAGTTGTCAACTTCCCTGATTCATCTATTGTCTTTGGGTGCAAGAGATTGCTCTTGAATTCAGAGGGAGCTGAAGGTCTGCATCTTTAGCAAAGTCTCTGATTTCAAAAGCAGATGTGTGATTGCAGTGCCAGAATTTGCTCTGTATTGCATCAAATGACCCTGAAATAAAAGAAAGAAACAAGAACTGTAAGTAACACAATTGAAAATTCCCTGAGCAGGTTGGCTGTCCTTCTCAATGAGGTTGGCAAGCCTGAATTTCATTTGTTCAGACACTTTCAAATCAATGCTATTTTGTCTGAATAATTAAGCTGCTTACTCAGGCTTGAAAAGTGTATGGTGCTAAATTCTTGCACTTTTTTGGGTAAACATGAAGAGGCAAAGAGGGAGAAACAGATGGACCATGCACCTGGAAAAGTTATAGTGCCTACAGTCTGGTGCCATCCTATGGTACAGTGGAAGTTTTCTGCTCAGGGAAGCATCAGCAGAAATGAAGGGCTCATGTAAGTCCTCTTGTGAAGGCTGGGCTCAAAATCTCTGTATTGCCACTTACTATACTGTCACTTGTGAACTGACACTATGTGGCACAGGGAAAGCTGCCTTCCAAACTCTGCTGATCAATCCTAGCACCAACCTAAACCTGATCAGTCAGATGAGACCTAGGGCATCAGTGAATTTTCTTTTATGAGTTTGCACTAATTCAGTAAAACGAAAAAAGCATAACAAGGTGAATGGCTTATAAAATCATACAAGTGATAGAGAGTGAAAGATAAAATAAACTGTAATTAGTAGAAGTCTAATAGTTTTACCTGTTTGCATTTTTTTGTTGTTCAAATTCAGTATTCTTTCTCTGAGAAAATTATTAAAGATTAGATAAATTTTTACTTTTTATTCCCTCTGGTTTTTTTCTTATGTTCACCCTTCTTTTATTCAGAGGGAAGAAAACTGCCAGCAAATTAGGTATGTCACAGAATCACAGCAATTTGTTTGTTAGAATAGGCTTCTGGAGGGCTCTGGAGGGTATCAACAATGTCCTAGTCTAAGCAAGAAAAAATTAGATAACATCACTCACAGCCTTGTTCTGCTGAATTCGGAGTACCTACAAGGATGGAATTTGCCAGCCTCTCCCAACAGCCAATTCCTCTGACTTCCTTTTGTTCCCCTAGAAGCTCATCTGGTTGTTTCTCACCAGTTTCAAATCCAGTTGAGGTCTGGCTTCCCCAATTTCATCCAAGCAGTCCAGGACAAGGAAGTTCTGCATTGCACCCAAGTAGCCCTCAGCCTCTTCATCCTCAGCTGTCCATCCTCTGTGCCTGCATGACTTCCTACATGGCAACCTGGGAAGTCCCAGTGCACGGGGGGTGCTGTTTTCAGCAAGCAGCTTCCTCTTCTGGGCTGCTTTTGCCATCTTGGCTTTCAGGAGACACATTTCAGTTGGAGCTGTCAAAGAAGTTGATGCAAATGTTTGGTTTATATTTTTTCTGTCATTCTTCTTACTTCCATCTTTATGCCTCCAAATCTTTTTCAGCAAGATGTTAACAGGGTAAGGTGAAAGATATCAAAACAATCTATTTCTACAAGGTTGGTTTTTTTTAGTATGATTTTTCATTTGCATGTGAGTAAATTTACTATGGTATTTTGATTCTTTTTTATCTTGTTGTTTTTGTTGGTTTTTTTACCCAGAGCTATGTGACAGTCACCATATGAGTTCTTTAGTAGGTTCAGTATAATAGACACTATATTTTCCAGCTGTATGGTCTGTTTTTATCCAAGAAAGATATTTTGAAGTATTTACAATTGTCTTAGAAGACATTGGCCTAGTTCTAAGAGCAGTAAATGCTAACACTACTGCTTGCGAATTATCACATTTTTTTATCAAGAAACAATTCAGCAAAATTATTTAATTTGCTTAGTGGTAAACAATGAATTACTGTTGTCATAGCTACACTGTATTTTGATACAGTAGATTTGTTCATTGAAACCATAATAAAATAATTTTCTCAATAGCAAGTATGATGCATATCTTACATTACAATGAATTTCGTATTGCAATGAATATCTTAAAATATAAATACAGAACCCTTGACTCCTTTTTAAGTGCAGTAAGTACAGAATACTGCTGTTTATTTTAGGAATTTCCTGTGTCTGCAGTGCTGATTACACTGAAGTGGGAATCAGTGACAATGTGCTATATAGGAGACTTTATTTATAGTAGCTTTATAACTGATCTAAAGTGAGACGATAGATTTTGATACCCATGACCTTTAATAGACAATTCTCTGAGGAGAAGTTTCCAATTTTACCTCCAAAGTAACCCCTAGTGAAAGTCCTTTGTATTTTAGACTTTGTGAGGCAATTAAAATAATAACCCATTCTTGGTTTCTTTCTTCCTCAGTTACTTCTGTGTGGTTATTAAAAAGCTTTAGCAGAGAAAATTCTCAGCTTTCCCAGCATTTTGTAAAAATACTGCTTCCTAAGTCTTGCTTTCCCAGTGTTTTGTGAGAGCTCTCATGTTCCCAGGAAGACTATTGAAAACAAAGCTAACAAGTTTTGCAAACTAAATTGCACCTGCAAGTTGTTATGAATTTGTCATGATATGGCTTGGAGAGATATTTAGAAAGAGGTGTCTTCCAAATCAACCAATCACCCTTGGGGGTGGTTGATCAGAGACCCAATAACCTTTTCTATTCAAAGTAAACTTCTAGCAAAGTAACTCTTATAAACCTGTCTGTATATTAATAAATAATTGCATTTTACTCCTGAACACCAAAAATCTATGTCGCATTTTCTCTCCGTCTCTGCCACCACTGCAACACTTCTGTATCTTGGCTATTCAGTTGACAAAACAGAAAAATTTTTTGGGGGAGCTCTACAAAGCTAGGCATTTGTCCATTTCTGCTTTTTATAATGTTCTAAAGTGCAGCATGTTTGGGGTTTGCACGTTTGCCTTTCTCTCACTGACCTGTTGAAGTCCAGTGGTTGTAGAGGATATGATCTTTGCGTGTGTTCCAAGTTCTCCTCTTCCACCTCTTTACTGATGTATTTTTGAAGGAAATGGAGCAGAAAAGTGCCGTAGATGATTACCGTGCTTGGCTTTAAACTAGTCTCCCTCAGCTCACTTGGTGGTACAGGGAGGAAAAGAGGGAAACGGAAATGCTTGGTCACAATTTTGAAATATATTTAGGTCTGAGAAGTTCATTCTTAAAGAGGAAAAGTCTATAGGTATTCCAAAAAAACCCATAAAACCAGTGAATAATCTTCATTCTGGACATTCTGGAGTGAAAAACAGTAGAAAAGATAGCTTAGAGAAGGTACAGAGAAGAGAATACGTGTGGAATGGTGAGATTGAATTAATATTTCAGAACAGATCATGGTAGTATTTGAACACTGGGATAGAAACTAAAAGTAAATGCATCTAACACCGGTGAAAAGAAAGCTTATTTGAAATGTGCTCTGTTAAATAGTAGAATTAATTAAACCACTGAAAAATGTCCTCACACACACTATTTCTCTGCAACTAAATAGGACAGCGTGAAACATTTTTTCCCTTACTAAACAGCAATTCCCCCAAGCTGCTTATTTTTAAGGCAAGTCTTGGGGTTTTTATTCCTCAATAGTAGCTACTATTGAAGGCAGTAGGTAGGAACTACCTGAAGTACGGTATGATAAGAAATTATTGTTCCAGTGCCTCCATATGCCACATTTGGTCTCCTTATCCTCTCTGTCACAGGTAACCATCTTGCACCCAGAGCAAGAAAAGTAAATTCACTTGGCTCTCCCATATCTCTAAGGAACCTGATGCATGAATGGACTAGAGAAGAGAAAGAGAGAAAAACTCCAAAGACCTACAGATCATCTGGCTGGCAGGGTGAGTAAATGTCCTGTCATCTCAGTCATGTGTTCTCAGGTACACAACGTGTGAGCCTGCTTTAAGCATTGCCTCAGGAATAACTTATCCAGTAATTGTTGAGAAAAAGAAGACCAAACTATGTCGTGTTTTCAGCACTCTGACACTGGTGTCTCACATGCATTCAGAAGTACCAAGCCAAACACTTCCTATATTTTCAGTTTAAGCCTTGAACATGCATTTCATAGACAGGCATTTCTGTGAAGGGAGGGGGGGTTAACGCATGCTGTGATGTTAAGACTATTTTCAAATGGGGTAGATGGAACAGAAATATCTGTTACTGAATCAGTCCAAACTCCTCATTATTGAAAAAGAGATCCAAAAGAGGAAAGAAACTAAGAAAACTGATTTTCCAACTGCTGACTGTACTTAGATTCCTATGGATGTGGGCCTGTGTTGCTTTTCCTAAGCAACTTTTTCTTGCTTGCAAAACACAACTGAAAAAATTTACCTAGCTGAGAAACAAACATGCAGTAGCCTTATGCGAAGGTCAGAACCTAATTAAATGGTCCCCTTTTCTTTCTGGCTTTGCCTGTTCCAAAAGGTGGTAGAAGCAGAGACTGTAGCAGGTTCTGGAGCATTTCCTCCAGTTCACAGCAGTGAGCCAGGGGGTCTGTCAAGTACCAACAAGACAACTCAAGGGAATCACATGTACAGACGATGACTTATTTTTCAAAAAGATGATGCAGATTGAAGCAGATTACAAACACGGCAAAAAATCCAACCTGAAGATTACCTTGAAGTCCTCTGTCTGGTGGTTTGTGTCTCTACAAAAGACATAACAAAAATGTTGCCCTCGTCCATTGGGCATTGCTTCCCCACTGTATTTGGTCCTGCCCATTTCTGCACCCTAAACATTGGCCAGGCCCCATATGCTTCTGTCCTCTCTGCTGGGGCAAAAAGCATGAGTACAGCAAACCCATGTTCCCTGCAACCCAGGCCCAGTGTAAACTTGTTTTTAGAAAGGAAAAAACCAGCTGAATTACAGTTTTGGCTGTGTGAAGACCCACTCTGGCTAGGAACCATATGACAACTTACCAAAGCCTACAACACGATAAAACAAAATAAAAGGCACTCCAGAGGATGAGCACTTTCCTTCAACTCCAACTTCAGCTGCTCCCTGATAGGGGAAGCAAAACCTAGCAGTACAATGGTGCCTTTACAATTCATATTAGATGATGTGTTTAGCATATTAGGCTGTTTTTGTTAGCTTATAAGCAATATTTAGACTTTGGTGAAAGTCTCCACTTTCCTACTCCACATTGTTTGAGGGCATCTGTCTAAATGCAGAGATTGTCTGGACTTTGCCTTGTGCTCCAATTAGAAAAAGGAAAATTTTGCTATTTTTGCTTTTTGTTGTGCTTTGGGTTACTTTGTTTTCAGTAAGTACTCCTCTGAGTAGATGTCTTTGGTGCACAGAATTTTTACAGAAATCAGGTAATTCCCTTGCCCACTCTGAACCCAACAGCAACAACCCGCCCTGCTTTCTCTTTCTGGACTCTGAAATTCATAGGAAAAGGTGTTCAGATGCTGATCTCACTTTTCTGCTCTAGCAGCTGCTTCTTGCCTCCTTGTGGAAAAGGCAGTGGAGCAGATACAGCCTGGGGGCACAGGATTGTCCATACTTCACAAATAACAGTGTCTTCTTCAAGAGTGTTATTAAACTCTCTTTTCTTAATACATTATTGTGCTTTCTAAGCCACCACTTTTTTGTCCCTTATTTTTCTACTTTATTTTATATAGTATCCATACCATGGAGATGGACTTGATGTGTTTTGACACAGTGATGTCACTAAATGAGGGCCAGTGTGACTGAGCAATAAAGGTGTTCAGTAAAATGTCAACAGAGTTGAAGATTAAATTCAATATTGTTTTATTCTTAAAACCATTTCTATAAGTATTGCTTTTGCATTTCACACATAAAATAAAATCATCCTCAAATTCAAATCTTGTTGAAGCTTCATGAACATTACCACAAGGAAAATAAGATGTTGGCAAATGATTAAATGTATAATTAAAGGTTTCACAGTTAATCCTGTCACTGTAGTGATTTATGGTTTATTATTTTATCTAAGTAATGCACTTCTTTTCTAGTGTTTTTTCTTTCCTTCATTATTGTTAGCATCTGTATTATTACAGTAAGGAAATTTTTCACAAGGACAACAACACTTTTGTTCTCAGCTGCAAGATAGAGAGGAGAGTTAAATCAAAGCATAGAAGATGCAATACTCTTCCCACTGCAGCTGGTGGGAGAATTGTGACATGTTTACATTGTTGGGCCAGCAATGCTTTAGTTGTAAGAACAAAGGGCAGGATGTAGCCTCTGTGCTTCTCTGCTGTCATATTTAGGGCTGAAACAGGTGTCTTCAGTAGCCAGTCCCAGGAAGGCTTGATAAAGACATGGAGCTGGGACACACAATCTCCCCCTGTAGTGCATGCCAGAATTGGGTGGACACCTGCAAACGCAGCAGAAACAGCCTTCAAATAGCCCATAGCAAAGGCTGACCAGAGTCCAGTGCTTGCAGGCTGTGGAGTCCGGGCCCATCTCCAGAGGTAGGTCCTCATAGCTGGATTTTTTAAAAGGACTCATCAGGATTCGTGGTCACCACGGCTGCCCAACAGGTATGTGGGACCTTGTCGCTTGTGTGAAACCAGTGGCTCTTCTCTCCCTTTCAAAGTTGGCCAGCTGCTGGGCTGTGCTATCCTCTCTCTCCTTTCTTCCAGATGAATGAAATTTGCAACTTCGCTCTGGCAGGGCTGTAGTGTATCTAGTGAAACTGTCCCAAATCCTGTTTTCCACACCAGCTTGTAGCTCTGCTGGAAAGGCAGTGTCCACACTGCCTCCAGGTGGGGAGAGCCTGGAAATGGGATCCCTCACGCTCAAGTGAGCGTTCCAAGTCATGCTTGTGTAGTACAGAATACGACTTCTTCCAGCGGCACCATAGAAAACAAGCCAGAGCACATCTGAGCTTTTGGGACTTAGGTGTTTTTTCAGGCTCACAAGGGCTCTTGAATTTGAGAGGAACACCTTGTTGCTGAGGTGGAGTTGTTTGTGGGACTTCAAAGATAGAGTGAGAACTGAATTTTCTGGTGACAGTTTTCATATTTAGCCGTGTAAATTTTTATGTGCTTCTAACTTCCTCTTGATCAAGAACCCACTTAAAGAAATAAGATTTATTTTCTTACCAGCATACGGTACTAAGATTCTCGTCTTAGAGTAATTTCACACAAATGTTGTTTACAGACTATTGCAGGATGAAATAGCTTAGATTTTATTTCTGGTTGGGAGTCTGGATTCACATTCAGGTTAACTTCACCTAGTACTGTTAAGCTGAGTAGAAAAAGTATGTTGTCATCTTCACTGTTTTAACCTAACGATTACTTGTAGATGCACTTCACAGCAATGTTTAACATGGTTTAATTATGTTCTGTTGAAGGTATTGTATTTTATATTCTCCTTACTACTGTATAATATTATTGCGTTTCTTCATATTCTTTGTCTCATTGAAAACACTGGGGCCATTTCTTTTAATCCTCTGCAACAATTACAGTAGAAACTTCCAAGAGATCTTTAGAGAATTGTAGCCAAATAAAAAGAGTAAAAATGAGTTTTCCTAAGAAAAGGTTATGTAGAAAAGGACTTCCGTTTTGTCTTTCATCTTTTGTCTTTAGTATGTCTCTTTGCCTTTTGAGCAAGTTTTCCATTGTCATAATATTTTTCAGCTATTGTTTCTTCTTTTTTATTGCTGTTTGTTCGTTTGGGTTTTTTTGGTTTTGGTTTTGGTTTTGGTTTCTATTTTGGTTTGGTTTGGGTTTGGATATTTTGGATATGTTTGGTTGGTTGCTTGGTTGGTTGGTTGGTTTGGGGATTTTTTAGTTTTTAAGGTAGGTAACCAGAGAGAAAATGCTGTTCCAGGAAGTTATAAGAAGTCATAACTCCAGTAGTACCTTAATATTTTTTGAGGGTGATATTGATGCCTTTTGAGCAGATGTGTGTTTGTTTTAGGAAAAGACTTGTTCACATTAAACTTGTGATTTTTCCTTGTGTTATAATAGCTACTTTAGTATCTGGGAATCCACATGAGAAGTTCCTGTTACTCTACTCATTCACCAGACTTTAATCAGCTGTCTGGCATTTTTGCCTGCCATTGCAGTTCCCATTTGAATCCGAAGTCTCTCAAAATTTTGTAACAGCTCTCGTCATATCTGACTAACTTAATTAGTGATTGGTTATTATCTCCTTTTCAGGATAATAATTAAATATGTGCAATAAATCTAGGCCTACAGAAGTACTGTGTTGTACCATCTTATGCTGATAATATGAGACTGGAGGGTATGGAAGATACACCTGAAGGCTGTGCTGCCATTCAGCAGGACCTTGAGAGGCTGGAGAGTTGGGCAGAGAGAAACCCAATGAGGTTCAGCAAGGCCCATTGCAGGGTCCTGCACCTGGGGAGGAATAACTCCAAGCACCAGCACAGGCTGGGGTCTGGCCTGCTGGAGAGCAGTTCTGCTGGGAAGGAGCTGGGAGTCTTGGTGGATGACAGGTTGACAATGAGCCAGCAGTGCCCTCGTGGCCAGGAGGGCCAGTGGGATCCTGGGGTGTGTTAGGAAGAGTGTGGCCAGCAGGTGGGGGGAGGTGATCCTGCCCCTCTACTCGGCCCTGGTGAGGCCACATCTGGGGTGCTGTGTCCAGTTCTGGGCTCCTCAGTAAGGAAGCCAGGAGCTACTGGATAGGGTCCAGTGGAGGCCACAAAGATGATGAGGGGACTGGAGCATCTCTCTGATGAGGTGAGACTGAGGGAAGTGTTTAATCTAGAAAATAAATGACTGAGAGGGGATCTCATCAGTGCATGCAAATATCTCAAAGGTGGGAGTCAAGAGGATGATGCCAGACTCTTTTCAGTTGTTCCCAGTGACAGGATGAGGAGCAATGGCTGTAAATTAAAACACAAGAAGATCCACCTCAACATGAGGAAGCCTTTCTTTACACTGAGGGTGTCAGAGCATCCTCTGCCCAGGGAACAGACTGCCCATGGAGGTTGTGAAGTCTCCCTCTCTGGAGACATTCCAAACCCACCTGAATGCATTCCTGTGTAACCTGCTTTAGGTGATCCTGCCTTGGTGGGGGTTTGGACTAGATGATCTCCAAAGGTCCCTTCCAACCTTAATGACTCTGTGATTTTGTGATTCACATCTTGCTGTTATTTAAAATGTCTTGGTGTAACTCACTTTATGGCTACAAAAAATAAGCGTAGTATCAGCTACCCCTCATGATGCTTGAGATTTCTAGTCTCGCACTGTGAAGCACAGGTGTAGGTCACCCCACAGCAAGGTGAATGGTCCTGGTGGCTTCAGTGGCTTTTCAGCTTTGCATGAGTCACAGTTTAAAAATTGCATCACTTGCCTTCCCCATGAGAAGCTTCTAGAAGAGCACTGCTATGGGCTGCCATCCATAGTATTTAGCCCTGTTTGTACTTAGGAGTGAATAATTTATATTTTGGAAACCTCATATACAAGCATATTTTGACAACTGTGGTTGGTTGGTTTTTTCATTTTTTAGACAAATTCCTGCTTTTCATAATAGATTGAACAGCTTTTGCTTCTTCTAAGCCATAGAAATCTAGTGTGTAAATTCATTTGAGCTTGAGGATTACTACCCTTTTAGTGTTTATGATCAAAAGTGTTAGCAAGACCCTTGGGGCAAACTCCTTACTGGAATGAAATAGCATGGGTTATTTGAAGTCAACTGGTTGAGCCATTCCAATACATAGTAGAAAGGAAATTGGCCTCTGGTCCTTATGCCAGTGGAATGTACTAGAGTTTTTACATACAGTACTAGCATATAAAAGAGCACAAAATTTGGAGGCAGAGTATATTTTCTGCTGTCTGCCTGACTCAGTATTAGAATCACAAAATCATTAAGGTTGGAAAAGACCTCTGAGGTCATTAAGTCCAGCCATTAACCCAACACTGCCAAGTCCACCACTAAACCACTTACCTCAGTGCCACATCTACATGTCTTTTAAATCCCTCCAGGGATGGTGACTCAAAAACTTCCTCGGGTAACTTATGCCAATGTTTTCAGTTTAAAAATGTTTCTCAACATCCAATGTAAACCTTGCCTGCTATATTCTATAAGGGTTTGGGTGGTCTATAATAAAATCCCACCAGGATATCTGCCCTGCTGGCCTTCCCTCTAAACATTCATAAACATTCAACCCATCATTAAGCTCTAGACAGTCAAAACCCTTCCTATCGTACAGGGCTACCTCAACTACCTCTCTTTCCATGCCTATCCCTTCTTAAGAGCTTATAGCCATGTTGTTTGGATTCCCTAGATGCTACAGTGTTGCATATGCCATATTTAAACTTAAGAGATAGAACAGATATTTTCATCTACTTGGAAATGTGCAAAGTTTGAGGTCTGTAATATTGATGCAAAAATTATAGCTGAGATCCCTGAAAACGCAAGTTCAAAACAAACTTTGCAGCTCAGATTGAAGTCCTGTTTAGGTGAAATGGTCCTTTTTCATTCTCATTGTACATATTTTTCCTTTATAGCATGGAGATGTTATGTGATATTACAGCTGTTCCTTCAGAAGACTTGGGCAAAAACTGCTTTCTTTAGGTCACAAGGAAGAACAGGCACAAGGGAAGTGGTGCTGGTTTTCTAAAATGCATATATTCTGTTGTGCATTGCTGAGTAGCAGGGGGCAAGCAGTTAGGAAGAGCTGATTCAATGAGGTGTTTATGTAGAGGAGAGTTAGCATTGTGAAGTGAATTAATGTGAAAATTCTTAGTGCTTGCTTGTTTCCAGGCTGGATTTTTCCATCACAAGTACCTCAAGGCACAAAAGCCTCAGGGCCCAAAGCAGACAGTTTTTCTGAGAGGGGATCATCACTTTTTTGATCACTGAGTTCTTTAGGAACTTTGATTGGCACCACATAAAGTTTCTGGATCAAGCAGAGCGTGTGCAATTTGACTTGATAGGCAGAGACACGCAGGGAGCTGGGCTGCTGCCCTACACCTGTGACATGGCATCAGACAGACCTGGTCCCAGGGTGCAATATCTGCAGCTGGTTTCCGCCGTTTCAAACACAAGACAAGGATGCATAAAACCTGTAGCTGTTCCTCTAGTTCCCTCCTCTTCTACTGTTCTGTACCCAGATGATATCATTTATCTGCTTATACGTATGTAATAAATATATAGCATATACTTGCTACAAAGGAATAAAATGCCATTCCCAAGAGCTGCTGTAGTCAGACCGTCCTGGAATTCATGGCAAGGACCAACTTTTTTGTAGTAGTACAACACACCAAGTTGAGGACTTTTAGCAGAATGAGATGTACTCAGAGACCAAAATAAGTGATGTGAACTTTAACAATTGTGTGACATACCTTGAATCTCACTTCCAGATTTTCAATAAAAACCATATAAAAAGTATTCTAAACACTTCACAAATATTATTGAGTTAATCTGGACTTAGGGAGGAAGCACAAGTGTTCTGGAACTTCATCACAGACCATTTGATGTATCAGAAAGGCAACATTTCTCTTTCTAACCACCTAATCCACACGAGAGAAGACTCATTTTATTTCCCACAAACCAGTTACAGCTACTTCTTCTTGCTTACCTCCCACTGCATCAACTTTGATGAAATAATTGCATTCATTCTTGCTAAAACATGAGCATGAAACCATTAATATTTGCATTTAAAGCAGCGTACGCTTGAGTTTTGTAGTTAATACTGTGTTAAGATGGAATATGTTTTTCCATTTACTGGTTTTGGCAGCCCAATATTGTGCATAGAACTGAAGTTTATTAAGTTGCTCTTCCAGTTGTGAGCAACAAAAATGCTTCTGCTTTGCAAGACATATAGTGAACTTGGGGTATGATTATTTAGTATCTTTTAAAGATTGACAGCAAAGTAGCAATTTCTCTATGGTATTTTCAAGTTTTACATATCCAATGTTTTTTGGTGGGTATGGCAGCTTTTTTAGTGAAGCTTATTCCTTTTTTCTAATTATACCCTTTTGTGGAGTGGAAGGTGGGAAGTAGGTAGGGTAAATGGAAATACCTGGGGAATTTTTGAGGCTGAATGAAAGAAAAACAATTCTGGTGAACTTCATAGGAGAATGACTGGTTTCCTCACTTGTGTGATTGCCTCTGACTGTTGTATTTAAGAGGCAGTAAAACTTCATTGACGAGCAAAAATAATCATTTGGAGCAATAAAGATTGGAGGTTAATGAAAATGAGAAGCAACTTAAGTGAATGAGGAAAGCCAGTGGGAAAGGCCAGAGTGACTGAAGCGATATTCAAGTGGAAAAAATAAATGTTGGAGATAGGAAGAAAGAAAATTGGTATGATGGGACTGATAATATTTTTGTTCCCACAATCTTTAGGATTTATTCATTGTTTTGTCTTTATATGTATAAACAAGCCTCCCACCAGCCTGTGTTTCAGTGTATCTGACTCCACTTAGTACATTAAATTTTTCTCCATGCTTACTAAAAGTTTTTTGAGAAAAATATTCTAAATTGAAACCCAAAGTAACTGAAATAGTTTTTTGTTAAAATGGAGAGATCCTTAAGTAAGGAAATGAAATATTAAATCCATATCTGCAGTGTTCCCTAGCCTTTTGACTTTCTTTTTCCTCAAGCAACCCAGGACTAACCTGGGAGATTTTACTGCATTTAAATGCATTAAATATATTGATCTGCAGAAAGCTTTGGCGCCAGGCTGTCTGTAGCCTGTGTCATGCTGTCAGAAAGGAAATGCTCCTGATTTTGTCTACAGAAAAAACCAAAATGAAAAACATTATCCTGGGTTCAGATTACTTGTGAGAGCTGGAGAGGCATGGGGAATTGGCTAATAGCAGCTGTATTGCAGTTAGGGGGGAAGAACTTGGCTAAGAGCAGCAATGATTCTTTTTAGCATCTCAGAAAACATTAAATGCATAATTTTTGAAAAATCATTTGTTCAGAAATAACCTATATATTCACTATATACCTACTCACCAGGCTCAGCAGCATTTTGGAGGCGATATATTACATATACTTTCCTATTTATAACACTATGTTCTTTCTTCATAGTGAAGTTCATGCGATGACAGTACAGTCTTCTTTAAGTTCTGGACTAGTTTCAAGCTGTGAGTGGACCACGTAAAGTCACTCCTATTTATCTTTTCTGTTTCAGTGAGTTGCCTAGGTTCAGTGATCTGCCCCCTTGAGCCTCTTAGTGCATAGTCAGGTGAAAGGTTAGTTACCCAAATACTCCCCCTGCAATAACAATTCACACAAACTGTCCACCACCATCTTCTCACAGGAGCACTGAGTCCAGGCTTCAGCCACAACATGGATTGAATCGTTGTTGCTTTCCGTCACTGAGTTTAACTAAAGATAATGTGACTTTGGTCAGTGAAATCAATCTGGGTTCATCAAAAATAGTTAAATGATATGAATGCTGTTCTGAGTCACTTCCTACTCCTTTGAATAATGACTTTTTCCATCAGTAATTGCCTGAAGAAACTAGTCCTTTAACCAAATTTAAATGGGAATTCTAAACACCTTTAGCTGCATTGCACAAACACATCCCCTTAGAGTATCCACCACCTTAACACCACACAAAACTCCCCTATTCCCACCAGCAGCCACCCACAATTCCCTGATCCCATCACACTCCTGTCTTCCCTCCCAGACCATAGTGAGCTACTTACTGCACTTTGCCATACAGAAGAACATCTTCTACTCCTGTTACCAGCAACCCTTGCCATGTGCATCTCCCTGTGCAAGTTTCACGCAGCCACAGGCACCTCAAGTCCCTGCCTCTTCCCTCCTGAACGTAGTGTAAAGCAGTGCAGGGGGTGTCAAGAGGAGTGGCAGTGGCATGTTACCCCTCTCCCGAGTTAACCACATTGGATCTGAGGATTAGGCATGCTTCTGGGTGCTGTCTGCTCTTCAGATATGGGGGTAGGTTTGAGGTTTGTGGGGTTTTACAAAAATGCTGCTATATGAATGTTTATCCTTTGTTTTCTCTCTAAAACATTTTTGTAAGTATTACTACTCTTATTGTAGTCCAGACCTCAGTGCAGAGATTGCAGCTCTTTTATATTTTTATTTTGCTTAGGTAACATATACTCTTATATACTATACAGTCTTGCCTAGAAAATTTCCTTAGGGATCCATTTTTCAGAATGTCAGTGCCACCTTCACAGGTGCTGCTGCTTTGCTTTCATTAATTCTGGTATTTGATTAGCCTCCCAAAGAGGAGACGAACCTTCCTGTATGGCCCAGGTGAAATGTCTCTTCTCATTACAGCCGGTTCTTAGCTGGTGCCTACCAGGCAGCACTAGGGTTGGTTTATGCTTTGGAGCTCTGTGCAAGCAAGATAAACTAACTCTTCTGGTGAGGTAAACCTGCATTACTAATGAAAGTAGTGTGTGTTTCCTAGATTATCTCTGATTATAAGTAATCATAAGTATATGTAATAATGTATAGTTTCCTAAAGGAAGTGTGTTACTTGATCTGTTTATCTGTGTTGTCCTTGAGTTTTGAAATGAGGCATCATATAGTCCATCAAAAAGGGTAGAGCTGTGGTGTGTTAAAGTTATTTTCTGTTGTGTAGCTGTATAGCATTCTTTCTGAGGTAAATGATGGAAGAGGGATTGGAAGCTGTTTTTTTCATTTTTTGCTATCAGGACAGAGATAATTTAATTACAGAAAACAACAGGCCTGCTTAGTCTCCCTGGCACTAGTGTCTTAGGGTAAAGTGAAAGCAGAGGGGGTTAAGATTGAGATGTGAGTGAGATGGGGAAAGGAGAGATTTGGCATTGTGTCTTGAATTACTTGAACACTGGTACTATTTGCTCTTTGATCAGCTTGACCTCTGCTCTTTAGTAGAAACTCAAATTAGGAGCATAGGATTGCAAGGGACCTCCTAAGCAATCCTGTCTTTCCTCTTGCCATTACAGCTGCTGTAGTATATAAATCTCTGAGAAGGTTGTTGTAGTATATCTTCAATTTAGCAGCGCTCTTTGCCCTTTTATAGGCCAGCTGTTCTGTAGCTGAGCTTCTGTGAAAATTGGAAGCCTTCTAATTTTTGTCACTAAGGCAAGTTCAAAGCCAGCTTATTCATATTTATTCTACTGCTGGTAGTGCCCTTTATCTTAAATTGTTTTGCCTCTTTGTTGCATGTGAATCTTCCTCGGGTTTTATTTTTGTGAGAGTTGACGAGCTAAGGTCTTTGAAATGTGTCTTTTCAGGTAAGTGAGGTGGAGAGGCGGGTTTTGTTGTTTGGCAGTTTCAATTGGATGTTCTGTCTATTTTCTCAATTTTTAAAAATTGTTCTTGTTTTAGGATGTGTAAAACTACTACCACTCCGAATTTCAAATTACTTTTCCAACAGTTTCTACAGAATCGATGCTTCCTAATACAAAAACATTTATTGATCCATTTTGGGCTCTGCTATGGGGACAAATCTTATTGGTAGCTTGTAGAGTTCTGGAGTAAGGGGAGATTCATCTTTCTTTCTGTGTCCGTGTTGGAAGTGGCCACCTTGGGCTGTCTGTATTGTCATTAGAGAGAAACAGGGAGAGATTAATCTGACCTATTTTAGTCATCCAATTTCGGATAAAAGCAATTGCACCCTAAATCTCAGAATCATTGAAGCCTAAGGTGGCTTGCATTGATGAGAATTTCTGCATTTTATCAGAATAATCTTACTTCTTCTGACTGGCGGATTAGCTCCTGGTTTATAGTGGTAACTCCTGTTAATGTCTGTCAGTGCATGAGAACACATTATAATACGATCTTACTACATCTCAGTTCTTAATGTATGATGTCAAATGACAAAGACAAAAGCTAAGACCTGTTATAGACCTGCTTGTGCTAAATGGACTTATTTTCTATATATTTCTGAAATACTGCCTTTGGAGGGCTCATTCTGCTCTTAATCTTGCAAAAGGTAAAGAATTTTGAACTTCCCCTTAGACTTGAAGGCAGGAGTTCAATGTTGGCAAAGCAGAAGTCTCTCAGACAAGTCTTTTTTTTAATGACATCTGTTAGATGTCAGACAGGGCAGTGGGACTTGGCTGCTGCCAAGGAATAGGGAGGCAGATGGAGGACCCCAGACAGTATAAAACCTTCTTTTTAATGATTTTAGCAGAAAAATGCTTTCTGCTATTTCACCGACTAGATAATATTCAAGTAATATTATTGAGGACCTAGAGCAGCTCAAGAATTTTCAAGCTTGGTCAGTGCTATGCAGACCTTGAAGAAATTACAGAGGTGTTCAAAATGCTTGAAGCCCAGTTTTCAATCTCATACTGAAGCCAAGGAGACACTTAGACTTGTATCGATTTAATGTTCTCTGTCAATCTTTTTTCTAAGGAGGCAACAATGTCTGTAAAGTCGTGCTGAATAAAAGTTATTCAGAATTATTTGTAACAGCCTGTTTGGAAATGCTTCACAGCTGGCTGCAAGCCTTGTAAGCACTGTATCAGGGAACGTGCTCAAAGCTAGTACAAGGCTATCAAAAGTGGCTTCTCCAACACGTGTCCTGTAGTCAGTGGTGTCTACTTGTACTTTAAAGTTTGTCTAGCCTGCCATTTTTCCCCTGCCCAAAGTGGAATTCCTCACCCAGAGGAATGACTGGTCCTTAATTCAGGAAATATTAGTCCTCCAGGGCTGGAGGGCAGTTCAGGCTGGGAAACACCTTCTACTTTGCCAGGGAAAGGGGAAGCGTGTTCCTTTATTTGTAGAAAATGCCTGTTTGGAGCTGCTCTGATACAGAGAGATGACATGGATAAGAGGAGCAAATGCAGCTGAGGCAGCCCAAAGCCTATGGGCCAGGGTGGGGCAGACACTTGTGTTCTGTGGTACATGCATTCAAAATACATGGAAATGCTGTTATTGCTATGAAATTTAAAGGAAATGAAATTCCATGGACAATGTTGAAAGACCTTAGGATTAGGTATTTTGTCTTGCTCACACCAGCCTGTGTAAGTGGAGGTCCCACTGACATGTTTGTCTGCCAAGGTAGAAAATCAAGTATACAGCTTTTTTCTTGCCACTTTGTAGATTTTGAAATATTGATTTGTTTATTTTTGAGGCAGAGTTGCGCTTTCTAAAATAATGATAGCTTTCATCTAATTTACATCTGCTGATATGATGGCTGAGTGTCATCTTGATGACTTATGAATGGGCAAAACCAATTTTATTGTTGAGTCATCCTTACAAGTCACTGTGCTGTTTGACTTGGCGTGCATGGGCTTTGCTGTACAATTGTGGTTTTGCAGGGTCGGAGCTGATGGATGCCATCCAGAGTCTGTGTTCCCATTTAGAAGCAGCTGCCAGAGCTTTCTCATGTCACTGCAGAATTTCTCTACTTCTTTACCCTTGTAGTTCCTATGGTTGTAGAGCTATGGTATGACAAAAGGGGCTTCCTCCACACCCCATGGACAAATATAACAATTTGGGCTCTTTGCTGTATTGGAATTGCCACAAATTCTACTAATCTATGTAAAATCACCTGAAAGGGAAAAAAATTCCACACAGCAGATATCTGAAAAAGGGAATTGGATGCTATCAAAGCTGAAATGCATACTTCAGGATGAATTCATGGAGGTTCTATAGTACTGCTTATTTTCAAACTTTTGGGATTTAAAAAATTTAGAATATTCTCTGCAGTTTATAGTATGTGTTAGTTCAGAATCACGTGTCTGTATACACATATGTAAAAATGTGGGCTAGATGTGTAAACTGATGCATCTGTTACTTGAAAGTCTCTTAAGATATCCCGAGTCTGACCATGTGAGCTTCTTTCTTTGGTCCTCTAGCAGTTTCCCACAAACAGTGTGCTCTGCTTCTCTCTTGTGGACTCATTTTCTCACCTCTTGAATATCTGGAAAGGTGCTGATACTCCTCAGGCAATACTTGGGACAATATAAATAAGAACATTGTGAAAACTAATGCAGCTAGGAAAGAGGAAGGAAGCCAATCCGCAGAGTCATTCTTTTATAAAATAAGAGTAATAATTTCTTACTGAAAGAGATGAGGATAAGCAACTAAGATAGCTACTTCAGGTGTAAAATATTCTGACTACTGAAGCTTTTAAGTAATGAGTTTAAGGAGATCTAATAGTTTGCAATAAGGTATCCAAACATTATAGGGAGGAACAGTGTGGATTCTAGCTCAGTTTTATGAAACCATTAGAGGTTTTGAAACGTGTAATTTTGTGCTCAAAGAAAAACAAACCTTTGGACAGAACAAAATTAGTTCATGTCAAAAGGGCTATTTTCAGTCCTGAGTCCCATTGATTAAATATCAAAGATGTTGGTTAAAAGTATTATAACATTACTGAAGTATCTCAGCTCTTATAAAATAGTATGTTTGGCAAAATATTTATTGTAAAATAACCCTGTGGCTATAAGATCAACTGTCTAATATTAGACAACTGTTGCAGACAGTATAGGCTGATTAGACGCTATGATTAGACTACATGCTACTCACATTTTTTTAATTGATTTAGATCTTAAAATAAGTATTAATCCCTTTTATTTAATATATATGTATATATAAGGCTTTCATTCTTTGCAGTGTTTATTTGGATATCAAAGGTAATTTAACTTTTAAATGGTTTTAAATGGATAAACTGTACATCAGCTGAGAACAATATGAGTCCCTTGTTAAAAAGGTTCATTAAGTATTAGTAAGAAAAATACATTCTAAAAGTGAGTTTAATATCAAAGTAAAAGATAAGGTCTGGATTATTTGTAGTGCATGAAACTTCCATGTGTACTCTCAAGTTTCTGAGGGATCCCTACATGAGAAATTACTTACTAAATTGTGGTATGACTATTGTTTAACATTTTCTTCCTATTTATTGTCAAGGGGTTTTTTTAACTCCTCAAGATGAATTGGAGTATGGGACCTACCTATGAAAACTTCCAAATGAGAATAGTGCTTCCTTACTAAAATATATCTGCTACTTGCTTGTTGTAATCAAGGTATCACATGTTTAAAAATGTTAAATGCAGATTTTGTCGGAATAAAATTACCAGATTTTTGCCAGAATCTTGTGATTTAATCCCAGCTGTCAACTAAGCCCCACCCAGCTGCTTGCTCACTAGCCCCCAGTGGGATGGGGGAGAGAATTTATGAGACAAAATAAAACTCACTTCAGACTTCTGAAAGCCAATGCAACACAGTGTGTGTATGTGGATTTTTGAGCCACAGAAACCTTTGAAATGTGAATTTATTACTTTTAGTATGGGTAAAAGGTGTTTTCTGGAGGCTCACAACCTGCATGTGTCCTTGCCCACATCAGTCAAAACCATACCTGCACAAACAAAAGCTGTAATGCTTTTCTGTTCCTTTGGAAGCCCCATGGCCATCACTGCAGGAGCTGGAGTTTTCTTTTTTTTTTTTTTTTTTTTTGGTTCATAAGAAAAGGTAATATCTTGAGAATCTATGTACCAGGCAGTGGGAAGTTAGCACCAGGCTCTCACTACATTAAATACAGCATGCCACTGTTAATGTAGAAGAAGACTTTTCTATGAATACCAGGTCTTGGTGATCCTAGTGACTGTGAGAATTTTGGTTCATAAATGTTGTTGTATGAAAAATCCCTGTATGTTGTATGGTCTGGTCCCATACCAGTTTTCAATTTCAAAACCTTATTTTTAGAAACGCTTCTAAAATTACAGTCTCTGCTGAACAGAAATAAGCTCACGTTGCTTTGCTAGGAGGAAGACAGACATCAATACCTCTGCTTCATTGTAGGCCCACCTTTTGCTCTAAGAACTGGAAATGTAAATCTGTTTCAGCTACTTAGGATGCCTCTGTTTCATGTTTGTACAGGATCAAATATTGTGGGGCCTGGGCCTGTGACTAGGGTGTCTAAATCCTGTGGTGTATAAACAAGAATGGTTATAAGTAGAAATTTCCAAATTGTCTGTAACTTAGCCTCATTCCTAATGGCTTGGTGTATTGAAAGTGTTCATCCTGTGATTCTGAATCCTAAACGTGTGATTCATGTATTGCTTAGGTCATAACTGTGAGTGACTGGCTCAGTGCCAATCAGCAGATCTAAAGCAAAGGAGACCTCACATGAGAGCAGGCTTCCAGCTCGTTTAGACCAAAGAGGCAGTCTAGGGGCTTTCTCAAAGTAGCTGCTGCCAGTTTCCTTCCACTGAGGGGATGAGAGTCCTCAACAAAGTAAGGTTTTGTTTTTGTTTGTTTGGTGGTTTTTTTTTTTGATATATAGGTTGCATCCTTTCTCCCATATCTTTACCTTTTCAATGAGCAGCTTGGGACATGAGAGAAAGTGTTAAAATTTATTACACTTTTCCTATAAGACCCTGAAAGAAGACATAAGGAGAAGACATAAAAAGATCCATTTCAACCTTAGCTAAGACAGCAGTTCTTAACAAGTATGTGGACAGGTTGCATTTGGAGATAAAGGGATGGGTATTTTATTTTTTTTTGGTTTTGTTTTTTTAATAGGTGCTACATAGTATACTTCAGGGCCTCAATAAAGCGTTCACATTTCTATTTTTGTTCCCATTTTGAAGTACCAAGAAAACAATTGCAATTTTTTTCTCACTTTCCTTCTGGCATTATTATAATAAATTTCCTGGGCACCTTCCGAGATAAATGTAACAAGTGCTAGCACATAGCTATTAAATCTTCTAAGACTGTGAAATAGCTGTTCCTGTCTGTCCATTTGCAGCCTTGTAATAAAGCATGTTTTAACTACAAAATCTGTCAAAGGTATAGAAAAGTTCTCACATTGTGTTTTCCCATAGTACTCCCTGTTAAGCCTCAATGTACGAAATAACATCACTGTCAGCTGTAACTCCAGATCCATATATGCACAATTAAGGGTGTAATAGAATTTTTGCTTTTTATGGTTTCAGCATAGGACTCAATTGATATGATCTTTGCTGTTCTGTACTGATTTTGATACTTGTCTAGGATGACAGGTGCTGTTTTCAATCATGTTTTGTACCTGTTAGTATAAATTATTATTGGCTTTGGTTTAAGCTTAGAATTTGTTCCACATTGTACTGTTCAAAGCGTATTCTCTCTGTAAGATCTGTTCTGCACTTGCACACAGCACATCTTTACCACAAGCACGCAGCAACTTGTTATTTCTAGCCCATTACTCTGCATAATGCAATGCATGTGATTATGACATTTTGGAGACAGGAAACAATCTAATACTAGATTGAGGCTCTTTTAGTGGTGAAATTTTTCCCTTCCATTAATTCTACTACAGAGATGATGTGATTTTTCAAAGGAATAGGATGAGGATGTAGATGAGGAACTTAGTCCTGCTTTATCTTCAAGCACAACTTATCCTTTTTTCACTTAAACACCTTCCTAAAAAACATGGCCCACTAAAATATGTCTCTAGCAAATGTAGAAGTCTCTGCTAATTTTTTTGAATTTAAGTCCCTAAGTCTTTGGGCTTTTCTCTCCTGCATCTTCATATCCACAGATGTTTTGTTACAATGCTTTAGTTCCTTAGGGCAAGCTAAACAGTTCTGTTCAATGTTATCTCCCAGATTTTCTTGCTTTCCTGTTCCCTTCTGCCTTTACAATTGAGAAACAAGATACTTGCTGAATTTCTCCAAGAGAAATATTTATTTTATTAATAATCCCTTTTTCAGGAAGCTTTAAAGCCATGTTCCCTTACTGTTTTGTAAAGGAGTAATGTGAGTGTTACTGAAACCTTATAAAGCATTTTCCTGAATTGAATTTCTCAAGTCAGTGCTCCATTAGTAAATTGAATAATTCCACAGTACCTTTTGCCTTTTCCTAATGCATTGTTTAAGGCCAGATGTTGTGTGGAGTGGGATGCTATTGACTTCTGAATAAGTAATTTTATTCTTGGGTTACTTTATTGGATGAATTTATAGAGTCCTACCATTCCACAGAGTCTTCCCTCTTCTCCCCAGCAGCAGCTGTATCTGCTCTAGCCAGATGTGCAGCACTGCTGCCCCTGCAGAGATCTGAGCCATCTGCTCTGTGTCAGCTGGACATATCATCATTTCTTAAATAATTAGGTGGCCTTAACAACAATATTAAGACACAGTGTTTGACATAAGCTGCAGGGAAAATAGATTTCAGACTGTGATTTCTGCATACAGTTTTGACTCCTTTAGTAAATTACTTCTCCAGTAAACTTCGTATTTGACTGTCCAGTAAAAGAACATGAGTGTGCTTCTCACACAAACAGAAAAGTAAGAAAAAGCCTGGCTTTTACCCACTCACTTTCCGTCCTCATTCTTTGTAAAGGGCTCAGCCCTAGAGTAACAGCCTGATATCTGCATTCAGCTGTGAGCACAAGGCCTTGAGTGGGGTTCAGTGGGATTATAAATCACAACAGCAATTTATCTTGCTCTTCTTACCTCCCTTCTAGCTGGTATGTGGTGTCAGGTGTTTTACAGACCTACAACAACAGTCTCACTGACAAACAGAGTACTTTTCCCACTCAAATAGGGAGAAAAATATTGGTTTCTTAACACTGCGACGTCGCAATTTCCAGAAAAGTAATTTTGAAACATTTCAGGGAGTATAACAATGTATTAGTACAAACTTCTTGACAAATTGTAGCATGGGTGCTTGCAGAATAGAAGGCAAAACAGCACTAGATTATAAAGAACAAAATAGTGCTGATACTGAAGTATTTTTCTGTTGTTAGAAATAAATTATTTGGAAATATTTCTGGAATGGGATATATCAATCTTGATTTTGCTCCTGTGGTGTTGTGGGTCCACTGATTAAATACTGAATGTTCCCTCTTGTTTATTCCATAACTGAGCAATGAAAAAGCCTCAGTGTGGTCTGAATTGTAGCATTCATTGGAGGTAACCCCTGTGACTTGCTTCTAATTTTGATGAATTTAATGTGGCTAATAAGGTGTTCTTAGTCATGTTATTTGCCCAGTCTGGCCCTAAGACCTGAATAAAACCTCTAGGTTTGTCTTGTGACATTGTTTATAGTAATTCAGCAAACTAATGCCAATGCTACTTAGATCTCTGCTCACACAGAGCGTCACAGAACAGCTGGGGCTGGAAGAAACCTCTCGAGATCTTTTGGTCCAGCCCCCCTGCTCAAGCAAAATCTGCTAGAGCAGGTTGCCAGACCTGCTCACAAAAGTCTTAAGCAGGGCAGGATGTTGTTGGACTTTTTCTCGATGAGGGTACGCTGCTGGCTTGTGGTCAGCTTGTGGTTCAACACACCCCCAAGGCTGTCCTCTGCAAAGCTGCTTTCCAGACACTTCCTCTCCAGCATGTACTGGTGCTTGGGGTTGTTTCTCAGCAGATGCAGGACTTTATACCCTGCATTGCTGAGGTTAATTAGATTCCTCTCTGTCTGTCCAGGTCCTGCTGAATGACAGTACATTCTGGCTGAATTGCACAGAGTAACACCATCTGGTGTATCAGCCACTCCTCCCAGTTTTGTACTGCCTGCAGGCTTGCTGGGAGTACACTCAGTTTTGTTATCCAGGTTATTACTGGCGGTGTTTACTGTATTGGCTCCTGTGTAAACCTGTGGGGTACATTTCTAGTGACTTTCCTCCTGCTGGACTTTGTGCCACTCATCATAACTCTCTGGGACTGGCAGCTCTGCCAGTTTCCCATCTACCCCACTGCCTTCTTACCTAACCCCTACCTTGTCAGCTTGTCTAAGCATGTTATAAGAGACTGTGCCAAAAGCCTTACTAAGGTCAAGGTAAACAACATCCACTGCTCAAACAAAATCCACCAAACTGGTCACGTCAGAGATGGTGATGAAGATTCTCAGCATGATTTCCTCTGCACAAATATAGGCTGACTACCTTTGTGCTCTTTGTCTGTTTGGAAGTGGTTTCCAAGTTGCTCTGTCACCTTCCCAGGGACTAAGGTGAAGCTGATGAGCCTGAGCCCAAGTCCGCTCCCATGTGTGTTAAATATTTCCTCCTCTATGCCAAGCACAGATCACACCAATTGTTTTGACATCATGATAACCATCAAGTATTTAAGCGTAGTGACTCATTATTTTCCAGCTAGATGATTCTGCTCTGAGATACAGCACTGTGGACCAATCTGGTTTGGTAGCAGGGAGCCCCTCCACCAAAAGGAATTTTGGTTGTTCGTAGTATTTGCCAGCATATATGAGAAGCAGGCAGGCTTCATCGGTGATGAGATGACATTCCTATCTTCGTTGTGGCATGAAGATTTTTCTCTTCCAAGAGAAAAAAACAGTAACAGGTTGTTCTGACACTCTGGCCCTATGTGTTGTTACCTCTAAGCGTTACTGCAGAGATGGCAACGGGTCAGTGAGGTTTCCTTGTTTCCTCTTTGTTCTAGGCTCTCACATCTCAGTCTTGAATGTTTTCTGCAACTGTAATTGGTAAGTTGATGTACTTGAAGTAAACTTCCCTGCAGGTGGAGCGTTGTGCCTCATTATAATTCATTTCTAGCCGATTGCAGCTGTTCCTCATCTTAAAAATATGGAATTTAGTAGTCTTCTGGTGAATTGTGCACCTTATACAACGAGGGGCAGGTGAGGGTGGGGAGAAGCATTTTAAGGCAGTATTTCATCTGTGCTCACAGTTTTACCACAGCAGCATGCTGTAACATAAAATTTAAGAGGTCAGTAAACAACTGGCAGTAACTAAGCAATTTAAACAGAAGCTTCTGCTCAGTATTTGATGATTGGAGGGAGAGGAGGAGAATCAGGATTCTATTGTTTAATGTGTTACCACAGTTGCTCCATTTCTAAGGAATTGTGTTTAATAAGGATAGTAACTATTGCATTGAAATGGCAGGCTTTTTTCCCAGACCATTGTTGAATTTGTTTTTTGAAATTGATGGTTGATGCATTGCCACTAATGAGCTCTGTATCCTCCAACAAATGTATAAAAATGTGTGTCTGCACTGGAGAATTTACAACTGAGTTGGTTATGCCCCACTTTTTAACAATTAGGATCAGAAAGATCTATGATCTGCGTGCAGCTAATGAAGGTACTGATTCATGTTATTTTTCTCTTTAAGGCCTTTATGTGCTCTTTTCCTGACCTAAAAATATTTTACAGTATCCAGTCCATGATAAAACTTGCTTTCACTAGGGAAACTGTGCTAATAAAGTGATGTGGCTTATTTTATGTAAAAAACCCCTCCTGCATGTTAATTATTAGACACATGATTGTCTTGGTTTTTTGTACTATGTGGCCAAGACTTTATTGGATAATGCTATAATCATCTAACAGATGGATGGTAGATTAACAAAATACATGGATCTCAATTCATCTATTTGCATCTTCTCCTGTAGTGATGAATTTCTAGTTACTCTTTAACCATATTCAAGGAAAATTTAAATACCAGTTTCATATTCTGTTTCTAATTCAATCAGCTGGATATTTTTTCTATAATAAGTGAATTCATACCAATAACAGATTTGAATTTTGGCGTAATAGACCATATTTGTTTTTGTAATTTAGATAGAAAGACTAGCAAGCATCGTGGACTAAAGTAAATATCACTGGTTTTGGAAACAACCATACAAGCTGCTCTCAATGAAACTGAAAATTCAGCGATGTTTGACTCTGAGGATTCTGGTCTGACCCTTACCTGCCGCTTCACAGACTTGTGAACACACATTGGTACAGACAAATCTGTACACAGAGGGATTTGGGGCAGCATCTGCTGGAGCGGAGCCGAGCATGGGGACAGCACCAGGACAGAAGTGATGAGGGGCTCAGTCAGGGCAGGCACTGCAGCAGCATCACACCCAGCCGGTGACTATGCACAGCCCTCCCAATATCCTACAAGCACATCAGGCCTTCATCTTCTCCACCCTGGGAGCACTGTGGGGCCCTGTGCAGAAGGACTGGTCAGTGATAGGGGGCAGGTTCAGAGCCATTGACTTCAACTGGCTTTTTCAGCTCTAGCCTTTGAGAGAGCAAGTTTGCTGCCAAGTGTTGCTCAGGAAAGTAGTTAGTGCTTTTGCTTTATTACATATATGTATGTGCATGCACACACACATATATATGAAGTGTGTGTGTGTGTATATATATACACACTTTAAGTTTCATACTTGCTGTTGTCTCTAATGATTTTTTTTTTAATATGATTGAAAAAAGAAGAATTATGTATTTTTCAGGGTGAGAGTGGGTTTTTTTTCAAAATAACTTTGGTGTTGGAACTTGTTGGCCCTTAACGTGTACTATTTACAGTCTTTGTGCTTCTAGTTTGCACAAAGTGATACAGGTGTGGTGGGTTGACATGGGTCAACAGCCACCCAGCCACTTACTTGCTCATTCTCAGCTCCAGCAAAATAGGGAGAAAATAGAAGGAAGGCAAGAAGGCTCCTGGATAGGGATAATGGCAGTTCAATAGGGAAAGTAAAAGCTGTGTGTACAAACATAACAAGAGGAGGAGTTAATCCACTACTTCCCATCGCTGAGTATATGTCCATCTATTTCTTGGGAAGCAGAGCCTCAGCATGTACAAAGTCTACTCAGGAGGACAATTACCACAACTCTGAATGTATGTGTGTCCCCTTTCTCCTCCTTTCCACGTGCTTTTATTGCTGAGCTCTTTGAGGTACACATTGAATTCCTTCATCCTTCTCTGTTTTCTAGCAAGTGCACCTGGATTCTTGACAGAAGGCAATCCTCGGAATGGGCTTGGCTTTTCCCGGGAGAGGAGAAACCCATGTTGCTTTTTCCAGCTATCTCCTTATATGCACTATGAGATCTTTGTATTCCCACAGTATATAAGCACTTTGTTTGGGTAGCTGTTTGGATATCTTCTCCAGTAGCCCGAAGTTTTACACTTGAACAGCACTGAAACCTATGATTTGTGAGTTGGAGCTGAAGAGAGAAAGCATAATAATGCCTTTTTCAGGCATCTCTTTCTGAAAGAAACGTAGAAGTGGTCTAGGAAAGCAGCTGTCAGTTGACAAGGCTTGTGGGTCCCCAACCCAGAGCAAAGGTTACAGGGAATTGGGGTCCCCCTAAAAGATGTTTGAATATGGTTGTGCTGGCTGAGACCTTCCTTTTGGGGGTCTTTTGGCTTTTTCTTTTTTTTTTTTTTTTTTTGTTTGGCCCCCTAGTGCAATTTTGAACTGAATCCCCCCTTGTCCTCTCTTGTAATTGTTCACAAAGCAGTTTTCGTGTATACAAACAAGGTTATTTGAAGGAAGGCTGTACAAAAACCACTTCTTTCCAAGTGTGGTTCTGCCTCTAATGGGGTTGGAAGGCACTGGTGGTCCCTTTCAGCAGCTTGGTACTGCTTCTGCGTGGGGAACACTTATCCAGGGAACCATGCAAAATGTAGTTTCAAGTAAAATACACCAGCTGCAGATAGACGTTGTGTCTTTGATGACAATTGCTTCAATGTACTACTCTGTTCATCTTGCACTAATTTTCTAGTTACTTAGGGCAGACCTAGGGAGCACTGCAGAGACTGACAGGAGGTTTAGCTGTTGACATGGTCTGCAAGCTGGGGCTTTTCCCTGAAGCCTCTAGAAGCAGCTTACTTCATGTAGGTGAGCCCCTGGAGCAGCATTCAAATTTTCACTGTGAAGAACTCCAGCCTGAGTCCTCAGAGGAGCGAAGGGTGCTGCACTGACAATTCTTACATCTTAATTTCTGTGTGATGAGAATGCACTTGCTGCTGTGTGCCTTGGATGCTAATTGCTTGACTGTTGGACTCACTGGAACTAGCTAATCACAGTAAATCCAGAACTAATGGTGATTATGCTTTGGATGGGTCTGATACCTATTTACATACAGTTTCTTCACTTAGGGAGGGTACATCATGTTAAAACAGTCCTACAGAATTGCTCTAACCAATTCCTGAAGGCAGGAGGCCTAGGAGAAGAGAGGATGTGTAAGCATTGCAAGAAGGGTTTTTCCAGGCATGAGACTGAAGGTAAAGGGTACAGCTCTAAAGGCTGAAGTTAAATCCTTTGAAAAGCAGACATGTTTGTGGACTGAAGGGCTGGCTGAGCATGCAGGAGTTGTGGATAGGGCAGCTGTGAGCTGCCAAGGCACACAGAGCTGCCTACAGGGAAGGTGATTGCTTACCTGGAGGAGAGGTTACTTAGTGTTCCTTTGTGTTAATTCAAATGAAAGGATGAGGGAATTTTAAGAAAATATATCTTTGCAACCAGTGGTGAACACATCTGTGCAACCCCTTGCTTTGGAAGGCTTTTTTTGGCCTGAGTGTGTGGAGCACCAGGCAGGGTGGCTGTAATGTGATCACTGCAGCTCTGTCCCCATGGCCAGCACACTGGTGGCATGCCACACTTACTGTGCGTGGCAGGAAAGCCCTGTAAGGAAACTCAATACGGAGAGAATGACAATAGCTTGTCTTTGTGGCTGCAGGGGCATGTGTTTTGCTGTTGCGAGGCTGTACAGGGATAAATAAGGTGACAACCTGTTCAAACTATGCAGCTGCACAAACTCTTTTCATGCTGCATCTGATGCCGTGGCTTTTTGGTGGAATGGCCAAGGTCAGAAGCATTGTAAGGGTTCCTGAAGTGCCATGTGGCTTTCACATATCCTGAGTGGCAGGCACTGTGCTTCATGTCACATTTCCAGGGACAAGGTGTCCCTCCACTGAGGAGAGCTTCCTATTGTTATGCGGATGTCTTTTGGCTAAACAACTCTGTGGAAGTGGATCCAAGTTAAGCAAGTAGTTCAGAAAAAGGAATATCTCATTTTTATACTGATTATGCCAGAGTTAATCTGAAAATGAGCATATGTGCCAGCTTTCCATGCCGCTATGAAATACTGGTTCTACTGGGAGGTGGGTCGGTCTCTCTAGTGCCATAAGTTCTCATTTTGTGGAGGGAAGTTTCACAGGCATCACACAAAACAATAATCTGGTGCTTCAAAATAAGATCCAGAGTAACTGTGGTAGCCAGTTAGTTTTATTTATGTATTTATTTTTAATCTGAAATTCATGAAAAAATAGTTTCTATGCAAAGAGAATTGGTTTTCAGCTTGAAATTTTTACTGAAATGGGAGAAACACTGAGAGTTTCCGTTGGTGATCTCTTCTTCGCAGTCCAGCTCTGTGATTTTTCCCTGCCCAGGCAGAGTGTACACAGCACATCATAAGCAGGTGATTATTGCCAAGAGATGCAGATTGTTCACTTTAGCCCAAAGGGATGAATGTTGCTATAGAATTGCTCCCATTCACTGCAAGGCAGTGTTATCAGTAGCTCTGATTAACTTTGCTGTTTTCTCTAATACTCTGGGGGGTTTTTTCCACATGTCTGACTGCCGTTGAGAAGAGAGCTGAACATATTTTTCCTGATCGCTGCCATGCTGAATCTGACTTCTGACAGTATAAGGCCTTTTGCAGCTCATTAAGAACTTTCATTTCTTTCCCTGCCCTCAATTTTTCAAATTTCATAAGTTGTTTGTACATCTGTGTTGGCCCTTGCTAGTATAATCTCTGTTCCAGCATTTCTCATGTATGCTAAAAAGGAGTGGGAGAAATTAAGCAAAGTCTAGAACAATAATGAGCAGTTGTCTGCATTGGTATAAGTCCTATCTTTTAGTTTCATGATATTCTGTGAGGGGTAGGAGGTCCTTAGGGCCCTTAGAGCCTCACCTCAAATACATGTACACTTTTCACTGCTATTAGAGCACATCCATTTCATTCTCAGTGTGGGTAGGGTTTGAGGAGGGAGGACTTACTGCCACAGTGCTTCAGGGAACAAGCTGAGTGCATGATGTCAAACATGGGTATCGGAAGAAGGGAGAAATCATTCAATGCAGACACAATTTCCTATTTTTACCCCATGTACAGCACAATGCATGCTCTAGCCTGGCCAGATAGTACTAATCTGTTAATGCAGACTGATTCTACAGTCATGTACCTTGTACTGTCATTGCCATTTGAAGCTTCTATGTACCCATGATGTACAGAAAATTTAAAGCCTTTGTATAAAAATGAATTTTATAGCTTGCTTTCCTCTTGGTGTTGGTGATACTAATTATCCTTCAGTTCCCCAGGGCAGTTTGAAAGAATTAAAGGGCATAAGAGGGTTCAGTTTTAATTATGCAAAAACTGTTTCTCATTGAATGATGATCTGATGCTTGAATAATTGTAGATTAGGGATTCAATAAGAGAATATGGCTTACTTTGTTGTGTTGCAACTGTTGCTGGTGGTCTGGGATGGAGGTTTTGTCCAAATTCAGGAGGATGAGTAGATATGTGGAAGTTTCAGCACTCAAATAGTCACTTGCTGAGGACAGAATAGGAAGTGAACACAGGAAAAGTACTGTATCTCTGTAAAGCCACAAACACTAACCTTTACTCTCTTCTGAGCCTTAAAACTTGGCTTAATCACTGACAGATGGAAATTGATTTGCTCAGTTTTGCCTCTAACTTGCATTGGGGTTTAGGAGTGATACTGCCCCATACAGCTCTCCCACTGTGACTCTCCCAAACCACTCTCTCCCCTTCCCGTCCCCTGCTGGCAGGACAGAGAGGAGAATTGGAGGCACAAAAGGTTAAGACCACAGGCTGAGAGAAGATCAATTTACTGGAAACAGCAATGAGATAAGACAATAAACTGTAACAGCAACAAAGCTAATGGCAGAGGGTGCAAGAAAGAGGTGAAGGGTTCACACAGAAAGCCCCCCCAACAACAGACAATACCTGACCACTACCTCTGCCACACAACACCCACCCAGAAGGAAACCTTCTCCCTGGAAGAGACTCCCTTCCTCCTGCCAGGGACAATGATGTGAGGTGATACAGAATAACCTCTGTCCTAGCCATGCCTCCTCCTGGCTACTGTAAAAATTAACCCTGTCCTGGCTGGAACCAGACAGCTGCTGCTCAAGTTCCTCTGCAGAAACCCGAGTATCAAGCTTATCATTCTCAACATAAAAATCCATTTTCATGGCTGCTTGCTAATGCCTCTGCTCTTGCAAATCTTCAGGTTTCGTTCACTTCTATGAACAAACATTAAATATGCAATTATGTTGTTGTGGAGATGTGAATCTGTGATTTCCATCTTCACCTCTGAACTTCGATACTTTAACTTTCTGTGATATCCTCATTTTAAAGAAGGGGAATAGCCTGCTGCCTGCTCTCTCAATGCTGGGAGGAAAGGGGAAGGGAAGAGATAATGCTTATATTTGACTTGATAGACGCAAAGTCAGTTCAGGAGTCTGAATATTTGCTGGATGACTTGTGTGTTACCTGTGAAGTCAGACTGAGTGTATCTCAGTTTCGGGTCAGAAAAATTCCAGGACACTCTTATTTGTGGAAGTGTGGAGGGAGGGTTTCTTGATTTTTGTTTGTTTGTTTGCTTTCACAAATTATATCAGGATTATGAGACCATTTCCTTCTTCTGAGCTGCATAAGACATTAGCTGAAATGATGTTTTTCCCTGAAGGATTTGAATCCATGTCTGTCTTCTGTCTATTGGCTACTGCAAGGATGGGATAGCTTTCCAGTTCTGCAGCTCTGTCATACAAAGCAGAGATATTTATCAAGCAAGTCAGTGTTTATGTTGTCTGAAAGACTGAGGATTTTGATTCACACATCTGTTCCAGTGCATGTATAATAGCAAAATTAGCAACTCTGTCTTAACTTTTATGCCACCCTAGAAAAACTGATGTGCTATCAGTGAGATTTCTCCGGGGATGTAATGGCTTTAACTTACCCAGGACTAAGGAAATGATCTATGCAGTAGGATGCTGGTTAAAAGGGAAGGTTCAGTGCTTTCTCCTTCTCTATTTATGTGGATGCTTTACATTTTTCTTAGTGCTCAAACCTGTATACTTAATTTTTAATTTGTTAGAACCTCGCATTTGAGCTGAATACAAACAAAAGCATTGTGAGGTTTGTGCATTCATGTTTGCTTTTGTTCAGTGGTCAAACCAGGAAATGTTGTCTCTGCAGCCTTACTTTTGACTGTCTTTGCAGGGGCAGTCATGAAATGCAGGGGAAATGTGAGAACACTCTCACTGCAGTCTTTCACAACCAGCCAGTGTTACAGGACATATTTAGATGCTGTAACATATCCCTTGTTTTTTTGTTTTCAGTGTGAATCCGGATAAGGTGTGGAACAGCTCGTGAGACAATAGGTGGCTTAGATCCATGCTACATCAAGCACAAGGGCATGAACTTTAGAGTAACAATAATTTCATTACATCCTAAAAAAAGATGTAATTGGACAGCTTGTCTGAGACATACTTTACCTACAAGGACAGGAAAGTGACTGCATGATAAACCTGTAAACACTAATCTTCAATTTACATTTTGGAATATACTGTTACAAGGACAATGCCCAGAGTAACTCTTTGTGAATGAGAAGTTGCCTTAGTCCTCAGTTCCAAAGAGTAACTGTCAGTAAATTGCTGGTGAAAGGTTTTTGCTGTCAGGGCTTATGGCATAGAGTTTACCTTTCATAACTTTCCTGTTTTTAGAGCATTCTGCTTCCAAATTTTGCATGCTCAGAGAGAATGAGATATCAGGGTGGGTAAATCCAAGTCATTTCTCAGTCAGAGTCATCCAGAACAAAAGGACCCTTTTGTTTTATTTTTTTGGCAAGATGCTGAATGCTAGCTCTGAAGAAGTTTGGGCTACTCTTTGTATGCCTGAAGTATCTTTGAACAGGCTTCCATGCATTAGGAGTGTGAGAATAGACTTTAAGAAGAGGATACAGCAAAGCAAGCTCATGTGAGTATTGGCTCAAAGAACCACTTAAAGTTCATATTTATGTTCACTGAATGGTGTTCTCAATTTCAATTAAGTATTTTTGCTTCATGGAGATGTTACAGAGCTTTCTTCAACCACATCCCCACAGTTTTGCAAATTGCCACTTGATGCAAGGGACTCCTGGTTATCTGTGGTGGAAGGAGACAGAGCAGAGAAGGACAGTGACAGCAGTGGCTGTGGAAAGCAAATACAGATAATACAAAACACACACAAATCACGTTATGGAAACACACAGTAAAAGTGTAACTGAGATGAGATACCAGTGAGCTAACACTCACTTAAGCCAGTTGGACACTGGCCTTGTGAGCCTGGTTGTGTGGGTTCTGAGTCTGAGCTGACTATGCCTGGAGCCAGCACAGATGCCTCTGTACCTGTAGCCTGTGTAGTCCAGCACCTGAATACTCTGCCCATGGTTCGTGGCAAACTCATTTGGCTGAGTTTGATGTGAATGTATTTTCCCAAACTTTACCGGGTCCTTTTGCATTATATTTCTGCCCTCAGCTGAGTGTTTTTAAAACACTCTTAAGTCTATAAAACCCTTCCTCTTTGGTAGAGGATTTCCTGTCTTCAAATTGAAATTTGTGGCTTTTCAAAGAATGCCATGGAATTGCTTTCTACAGGATGGTGATATACTAAGATTTCAGTTTTGAATAGATATGAGAGCCATTTGGAGGAAACTGAGGAAACAAACACATGAATAATGTTTTCAGATCATGTAGGAAAGTTAGTAAAATGGAATAGATTGGAGAGATACCAGGAAACTGAATGAGAGCAATAAAAAGTGATTGCTTTTTAAAAATTTCTGAATTCCCCATTTTAGTTGGATGTGAACATACTTGTTTATTAAATTTTCATTGATATGTAGATTCCTATAGATGATTTTAGTAGAATAGGCTAAGTCTTCTAAACGCAACAAAACAACAGCAATATTTTAATGATAAACTAAGGCCAAGCAATAATTAACCATGAGCGTGAGCATGGGCATGTGTCTTTCTGTAGTGTTAAATACTCCACACTCCTGGCTGGAGTGAACTGAAATGTGGGATGGGGGGGATGCATCCCTGCTCCCCAGCATCTGCTGCAAACTGCTGGATTGCTGCCAAGCATAGGCACCCTCTGACCACCACAGCCACTTTTTATTGTTTTACTTTATCTTAGTAAGCTGACTTTCAGCACAGTTTTGGAGCAGATGGATGGTGGCTTGCAGGAGGCTCTCAGTGGTCTCTCCCTCACTTGTAGAAGTAATGGTCTTTCCACAACTACATGAGCTGGGGTAAGATTTTAGCATAAGCAAGGCACAAGCTATGTCTCGTGCCTTTGAACTGCAGCAAACGTCCATCTGTTGTTTGAATGCCATTTGGAATGCTTAACCCCTGCCAAATCCTGTTGTCTTTGAAGCTCGTGGGAGTCTTGCCACTGACTCCAGTTGGGATAGAGTTTAGATGACAATATTTCTGTTTGCCTTTGTTTCACATAATTTTTAAGTGGGCTCTAACAGACAATAATATCTACTTATGGTCAGGGTTGGATGAGGGAAGAGGGAATTTATGAGCAATGTGTCTCTCTGGCCTAGTGATGGAGAATATTCTAGTTCACTGATTTTAAGGGGTTAAATTTTGATGTTGTTGTCTTTTCCAATTCCCTTTTAAGAATCATTTATTGGTGGTATGTCTTGACAAAGGGAGATTGAATTACAAGAACTCGGACATCATACCAGTTATTTAAAAATCAATTATTCATAGAGTGCTGCTTTTCCTGAACAGTGAAGAAATATTTATCCTTGTCAGGAAAGACAGATGAATGACTCCAGACACTCTTTGTAGTGAGTGGTTGTATGAAATATTTAATCTTTCGGTAATATGCAGTTCCACACTTGTGGAATCTATCAACTTTTATTTCTGGATCCCTTACATACTTGTGATGCATAGTGTGCTTTTAAGCATCTGCTTAAGTATTGCCTGCTCTTAATATTTTTGGGATCTGTGATTATACCATATGCTGCCATGGAGAGGATTATTCTGTCAGTGTTGTGTCAGAGTAGCATGGAATTGCAGTCTGATGTATAATTAGAAGGACATATTCAGGAATGTTTCTTAGGTGACTGAATTTACATTGATTATTCAGAAGAAGTGTGCATCAAATTACAGACTTTGCATCTATGTAAGAAGCATACATACACTTCAAATGCCATGGGCTGGTAGGGCACTGAAAAAATATGAAAGGATGAGCAGAAATGGATGTGGACCAGATCAAGTGCTCAGAACAGATTAGGGAGAGGTGTTTTGTGTAAAGTGATTTTGTGCTTAGTGGCTCCTCATCTTTCTTAGTGCCAGACTGTTCCTGTCACACAGATTAGAGATGGCTGGAGGGAGGATTCAGATTTGGAGAGCTCTGAAAGGCCTTTGCAGCAGCCAGCACCTATGAGACACAGCAGCATGTCTCTCTGGTGCTGGTATAAGAAAGGAGAGGCTGGTTTTGTGGAGAATATTTTGCAGATGGGAAGAAACTACACTGTTCTGGTACATGCCAGATTTATCCATGGCAGGACAAATCAAAGCAGACATAGAGCTTCAGGAAAGCTGGCCCTATCAGCTGCTGCAGCTCTGGTGCTGGACAAAGAGGATGAAAGGGTCTAAACTGCCCAAAATAAAGGCTACTTCTCTTTCTGCTGAGCGAATCAAAAGTCATGGCTGAAAAAAATCTCCCTTTTGCGTTTGCTTTTTCTCAACCCACAAATGCAAATTATCACAAATAATATGGGTTTGCTCCAGAATCTCCAGCTGTTATTTTAAGGATACCTTGTGTTTACAGGCTCTCAGGAAGTGTAATAGATAATGTAAAAATAGATTGTTCCATATTGTGTGAAACTCTAGCTCATTGTTTACGGGGCTGCAGAATTTAACATGAGATCTAAATGTACTTCCAGGTGCTGTAGTACAATGCCTTGGGGTCTGTCTCTTGCTGATGAGATGCAAACCCCTATAACTAAAGAGCTTGTTCTTACATTTCTTCTACCAGATGTGAGATGGGAGTTTCAGGTGTTTATCAGTGTACATTTTAATCAAGAAGGAAATATATGTCTTGAGGAGGAATCATTGTAAATGTAGAAACAATAACCATTACTAATTTCCAAGGGATTGTTTATACCAGATGTGTTGTCAGAATCTTGCTTGACTTGTGCATCACTGAAGCTGTAGAACTTGCTGGAGTTTGATTTGCAAACCTGAAAAGAAGACCATAATCATGGCTTCTGTCTGTAAAGTTGTGTGTAAGAATGAACACAGGACTTGTTATGATTGCCCTGTGCAGCTACTAAATATTTTATATGAAGTGCTATTTTGAGTATTCTATTAATTATTTAAAGCTAAATGTGGTTTCTCTTTATGACATATGAGATTTGTGACTAGTGAAGGCTAAAGTGTATAGAACATTTTTGCCAAAACTATTTGTTTTTTGCAGTAATCTGCTAAAGTCAGATGCATTTGAGCAGCGATTTAGGTAAGATTTTCTCTTAGATAAAAGTAGTCATTTTAACAGAGACTTATGAATGACCATTTAGACCAGCTTTGTGGCCTTTAACATTCAGTGTACTGTCACTGCTCCTAGCTGCTCACAGATTTTTTCCAAGGAAAGTTTAATATGGCCATGTATAGAATTGATGGGTTTTTTAAGACTGTAGTTAAATTAATTCATCAGAGTAATCTCATTGGTTCTCCTTTATCTCCATATATTGCTGACAAATTTCATCTGTATTCTATGCTGCTGAAGTTACAAGTAAATAACACTGTTTCTGTTTATTGGAAATGTACCCTTGAAAATCCAGAAACAAACTATTACAAATATATAAACTATTGAAGCACCAGCTGTGAGACACCTCATGGGAAAATTTCTCATCATTTTAATGCTGAGAAATCTGGGGTTGTTCAGCCTAGATAGAAGAAGGCTTCAGGGAGATCTTCCAGTACCTAAAGGGGCTACAAGAGAGCTGGAGGGGAGTTTTTTACCCTTTGCCCTTGCATGTAGTGAGAAGATGAGGGGGAATGGCTTCATTCTGAAAGAGAGTAGGTTTAAATTAGATATAATAAAGAAATTTTTTTTGTGGTGAGGGTAGTGAGACACTGGAACAGGTGGCCCAGAGAAGTGGTAGATGCCACAAACCTGGAAATGTTCAAGGTCAGGTTGGATGGGGCTCTGAGCAACCTGATCTAGTTAAAGATGTACTTATTCTTTGCAGGGAGGTTGGGCTACATGACCTTCAAAGGCTCACTCCAACCCAAACTATTCTATGATTTGATTCAGTCCTGGTAGTCCAGCCTTACAGTCTTTTTTTAGCTGTCTTTTACTGGCAGCCTCATTTATTAACCACATCACAGGTTGTATTATATTGTTGCTTTTTGATTCTGGTAAAAATCTTTTCAGATGGATATCCCACTTAATTTCAAACTGGTGTACTCGCAACACTTGGTTTATACACCTTTTGCCTCATACAAGAAAATATCTAAATTTTTCATTCAGTTGATCCTTTTGCTTTGTAATACATATTTTTTCTGGTTTAAGAAATGTGGGGGTTTTCTTGACCAAAAAAAAACCAACAAGGGAGTAGTAATATACCTAATGATGTTTAGAATTCTTTTCAATTCAAGGAATTGTGCATATTTTCAATCTGATCTAGAGTTCATGTGAATAATTCAGGCTTGGGATGCTGCAGTTAAATCCATGCTTGAGACTTATGGGAGAGTGTGGCTCTGGTTTTAATATGTTACACTAAAGCTTGTAGAACTCATTCTTTACTGTCACAGTCAATGATACTTGGATGTAAAATTAAACTGAGCAGCATTATTGCGTCCACACATTTCTATTTTTTCAGTGGGACTCACATTTATGCCCCTATTGTATCGTGGATAATGATTTTGAGTAGGTCTGGCCCCACAGTGCTGTGTATCGGATCTGTAACCTTGCTGTAACAGAGTAAGAAGAAACAGGGAGGCAGCACCGAACAGAAGAAATTCTGTGGGTCTGTCACTCTGCTTCTGAGTGGCGCTTAACAGCTAGTGAAAGTGGGTGACCAGACTCCTGGGATCTTGCCTTTCTCTGCCTGCCTTGGTGGCAGGCTCTCTCCTGCAAGGGAACACACTGGTCCTTTTGTTATCCCACAAAAAGAACACCCTATGTTTCTTTTGGATTAGTCTGTGTCTACTTTTACTAATTTTATAAGTGATTTTATCTATGGGTTAGAATCCTTAAATTTAATATCATAATCTCTCAACTTTTGGAGTTGTGACACTGGTTTTGTAGGTAAGAAACAGTAACTGAAAGACTGCAAAGTTTAGGTAAAGCATGAGAGGTATTTGACCTTTTCTTCATGAATGTTTCCTAAGCTTGAAAGAGCATGTGTGGACTCCACAAAATTCCTGTATACATAATTTGTATCATTACAGAAAAATAATTAGTCATGTATATTTATTCATTAGTGTAAAAATGTACAGTGGTTGTCTGTTGTGGTTTTTTTTTTTCTCTGAAAATATTTGAAAACAGTTGCGATTTAATGGATATATTTGCTAAAATATTTTTAAGAGGAGCTTAGAAGAAATAAAGATTACTTGGATTATAAATATTTGTTCTTCTTGTAGCTAAAGGAACCGTATGTTTTTTTTTTTTTTCTAGGCAGTGGTGGTGCATGCTGCTTCTCAGGGTCACTGAGTAATGAGGTGTTTCCTCTCTAGTAGTTTGAGTTTGAGGTTTTTAATAATATTTTATAGAGATGCTGTTGAAATATGTGAATATGCACTCTTTAAAAGTCTCAACATCTTTCCTGTCCCACTTTCGAAGGCTTTTATGCTTGCATACTGCTCTTGGGATTCAGTGGTACTGTCTGACACTTGGCTTGTTTCATTCAAGGTGTGGAAGTCTTAGGACCAAGGAATTCTTCATTTTGCTGTGATTCATTGAAACATGCTCAGTGACAGTGAAGTGGTTTTGATGGTAAGGTGTGGTGGCTTGGGGGGTTGTTTGAGAATACAGGGTTGCTGCCAGTTCTGTCAGAGTTTTATTGGAAGATTTTCTGTGTGGGGAAGGGAGCAAGTAATCTAAAGCTTTCATACACCATGCTAACAGCTGTTGGTTTTTAATATTAAAATAAAGTAAAATTTTTGCAAGAAGTTTGGGGGTTTAAGTCAAAGTGTATATGTCTGAGGGCCTTTAAGATATAATCCTTACTTCATGTAGAAACTATTCCCATGGTGCTTGCAGCACCTGCATAGTCCTGTGGGAAAAAACCCATATTTTCCACATCTTTGTCCTCTGCCTTTTCTACTTTTTCTTTCTTTTTCACTTTCTGGTCTAGCCTCTTTCTGCCTTTTTGCCTGTGATATTTCTTTCCCTTCCTGTATCTGTATCACTTCTTCCACTGGTTGCCTGCCAGCTGCTATTTGCTTTTGAGGATGGGGTATCTGTATGTGAGAGAGGTGAATCTGGTATGTGTTCCCATTCTAATATAAATGTCACAGGAGCAAAGAAGAAAAGCTGTTCTTATTCGTATTGGCCTTGTAAGTGGTCCCCTCAGGGTCAGGAACATGAAAATATTTTGGCTCCTTTTGTTTTAGGCAGCAGAATAGGGCACACTGTAAAAACTGGTTCAGATATGGATTGGGTATGATTTCTTGCCCACAAAACTCCTTGCAGCAATCCCTGTGCTGAGGATGTACAAATCTTCTTAGCTTGCCTTCTTCTCTTCCCTGCTCCTTTCCTGGGAGGACTTGGACACAGCAAAAGGTACCCACATAGGATGTAATGTTTACAGAAACCCAAGAGGGCCTTCCTTCTTAAAAAGCAGGCAAGCTGTGGATTAAGGGAGCTGTACAGTGGGGATAAAGTCAAACACAACTAGCCAGCTTTCTGTTACCTCTCATGTTGGGAATTCATTAAGCCTTGCCCCAGGAGCACCAGCTGCAGTGCTGTGTTGCTCACTTTTTGGAACACAGCGTGCATCAAGTCTTCATTTGCCTGGTTGCACTTGATGCTTCCTTTGTTCTTTACAGATGGCTGCAAATGGATAATTCCAAATGTGAATGTATTAAGCATGTCTTACACCTAACACTAGCTGTGTTTTGTGCTGTCAGTGTGGGTGGCGGGCTGCTTTTTGTGTTTTGGAGGCATCCTATTCTGTTACCCCAGATAATTGTGTTGGCTAAGTGCCATCTTTTTTGGAGAATTGTTCCAGGATTTACTAATAGCAGTAGGGCATTCCCTGTTGTGTGCTGGAGATACATCAGCTTAGGCCTTGCACAAACACATCTAAAGCATCAGTGATGCTAATGGGAGTTTCATCACTGACTTCTGCCAAGTCCAGGATTGTCTATGTGGCTCTAAAGAGAGATCTGACTTTGCAGGTGTTCTCTGTCTTTGTACTTAGCTTGTGCACGACCCGTGTTTAACCTGAGTGCTCTTGATATCAAAATTTCTATAGAAGCTCTCTGGTTTCCTATGTCTCAGTTTGTCTGCCTAATCAGGAAGAGGATTTTTAAACAATTCTTTAGCAGGCATAAGAAAAAATTGTGTTTAACATAACAGCAAGTGTGAAATAAGCAACCTTCTGCTGAAAGTTCACATGCCAAACACAGCTAATCCACCATATGCGTGACCTAAAAAGTGCAGACATATGGATATTCTTCCCTCCCCCGGTTTCTCAGCCTTTTCATGGCTGCTGCAATTGTAAGTAGCCCAGTAACACTATATGCTTGATCAATGTATGGGATCTGTGATGGTATTTTGCAGTTGGGATTGCTGCATTGCAGAGCATGCCTCAAAGTGAAATGAAAGGAATACCATAAGCTTTTCAGCTGTGACATGTCACCTGGCAGTCGTGTGCCTTTTGAAAACACATAGGAGTGACAGTTTTTCAGTAGCCCAGGGAGGATGATGTGTAACACCAAATACTCTGTTCTTGATTCTTATTTAAGCGTTTTGTATGTTCCTGATGAGCTTCCCATATCAGGGGCATGAATCTTTCCTTGCCCTCTGACCGCATCTGCTGCAGCCCCTGGAGCTACCTGGTTCCGGCATGGAGAGAATAAGACTCGTGGTATAGGAAAATAATAAGATTATATACTTTTAGAAAAGGATCTATTTCTTGGCCATAGCATAGAGAGTATATAGCTGTCATACCCTTGGGATTTGTTTTCTTGCCTTCAAAGACCAGCTACAAAAGATTAAGCAGTGGCCAATGCTGCAACCTGCAAAGTCACTTGAGGTCTGATCCCGAACAGACATCACATAAGTGGCAGACTTTTTACTCCTTTTCAGGTCGGCTGGTACTCATCATGGGTCCAGTCTTGTGACACATAACTCATGTCTCTTACTGTGCTGCTGTAGCACGTGGTATGCCACCCACTTAGGTCAAGATTAGAATGCACAAGCACAGCATGTCCCGCTTCGTAGCCAAAGTGTGAGCACGTGCTTCACAGCTCTGTTGTAGACAGAACACAGTTTGGCCAAAGAGAGTATAATCAGCTCGTTTGTATGCAGAGCTAAAATTACTGAAGAGTAGCTTCCAGATAAGGATTCATTTAGGGAACTGTGGCAACTGCCTAATTAGCTATAGGTATGGCTTTAATTGCAGTCTGTATCCAATAAAGAATATATTTGGTCTATAGAAGGAAGCAAAGGAATAGAATATGTGCACGAGGCAGTTTAATGTTTAAAGTACTGTTTGCAAATACAAGCTATTAAAAAAGTGAATCATGCTGGAAAATGGTCCCAAGCCATGAAATATTAATTGATCATTAAGTCCTTGTAAGAGGCACTGATATATACTTTGTATCTAAATGTGTCCCCTTTTAACTTCCATCTGCTTTGTGTACACCAGTGAGGGGGAAAAGCCACATTTCTTAGGGATCAGAATGTAACAATGTTTGCATTTCACAGAGGGTAGGATGTCCAAAGACTGACCAATAGTTTGCCAATAAGGGATTTTGTTCTAATGGAATTATTACATTAGTATTACTGTTTTTCAAATCAAGAGAATAGCAAAAGGCATGTCTCTTTTGGGAATATGGCAGGTATGGAATATGGTACTACTAATTTTATATCACAGGTCTAACTAATCTTCTAGTATAAGAGAATATACATACAATATAGATATGTAATTTAAGAGAGGACTCGAATCTTTGTCCACCTTGGGGCTGAGTCTGGAGAAACTTTTATTTTGCAGGCAGAGAGCTGGGGTGATGATGATTGCAAGGTCTGGGTTGGAGAGAGTTCTTCAAGAGGCAGCAGAATATAGGATGATTTATGTGCTGGTGTAGGGCAAGAGCGTCAACTGATGGAGAGTGTCTGAAGGATGTAGCAGCAGATAGAGGACTTGATAATTATTTAGCAATGCAATGATGATTCTTCACAGAATCCTAGAATGATGCAGGTTAAAAGGGACCTTAAAGATCACCTAGTTCCAACCCTCCTGCTGTGGTCAGGGACATCTTTCATTCAACCAGGTTGCTCAGAACTCCATCCATCCTGACCTCGAACACTTCCAGGGATGGGACATCCACAACTTTTCTGAGCAATCTGTTCCTGTGTTTCACCACCCTCACAGCGCAGGATTTATTCTAATCTAAAGCTGCGCTTTCAGGCTGAAGCCATTACCCCTTATCCTATCATTGCATGCCCTTGTCAAAGGGTGCTCTCCAGCTTTCTTTCACTTTAGATGCTGGAAGGCTGCTATAAGGTCTTCCTGCAGCCTTCTCTTTTCCAGGCTGTACACTCCCAATTCTCTCAGTACAACTTCACAGGAGAGGTGCTCCAGCCCTCTGATAATCTTGGCCCTCTCCTGGATTTGCTGCAACAGGGCCAAGCCCTTATGTTGCGAGCCTCAGAGCTGGATGCAATCCTCCAGGTGGAGCGGAGCAGAGGGACAGGATCCCCTCCCTCTACCTGCCACGCTACTTTTGCTGCAGCCCAGGATACACTTGGCTTTCTGGACTGTGAGAACACATTGCCAGGTCATGCTGAGCTTCTCATCAACACCCAAGTCCTTCTCCCCAAGGCTGCTCTCAGTCCATTCTCTACCCAGCCTGTATTTGTGTTTGGGATTGCCCTGACCCACGTGCAGGACATTATCCTTGACCTTGCTGAACTTCATGATGTTCACACAGGTCCAGCTCTCAAGGTTCCTCTGGTATCCCTTCCCTCCAGTGTGTCATCTGTACCACACAGCTTGGTGACATCAGCAAAACTTGCTGAGGGAGCACTCAATGCCACTGTCCATGTTGCCAACAGAGAGGTTGAACAGTGATGGTCCCAAGATCCACCCCTGAGGAACACCTCCTGTCGCTGGTCTCCACTTGGATAACTTCACATGAAAATCAGATCTTCCAGCTGAAAATGTCACTATATCCTGTTGTGTAAGCATCCAGGAAGGACAAGTTAGGTAATTGCAAAAGGAAGGAGTCAATTAGCCAGGGCACATAGCTGTGGCTCTGCAATATGCAGTACATGCATATGCGAAGAGAAACAGCAGAGTACACGCTGAAGTCTGCTAGATTTTCCTTGTGCATATTGTTTTATGTGTCTATACTTGACAACTGTCTTCTGGGAAAATTTGAGTTTGATAACAAACAGTCTGCTGTGAAAATATACACAAAAGAGGATGATATCTGTATAACTTAAATATTTAACATGCTAAAGCAGCACTAAAATACTACCCAACAGTATGATATATACTGTACTTCTGTACATTTTCCAAAACTGAAGTCTGATGGCCATATGTTAAAATAAAGGAACATGGCTTTCCCTGGAAGGTAATATTTTTTTACTTCTAAAAACAGATGCATGTAGTGCTTTCTGCCAGTGAGAAAAAAATGTCACAGTTAGGAAAGGGGTTGGAACTGGGGCTTATTTGCCCACTCAGAGTACTAGATTCCTCTCTAAACTACTTCATTTGGATTTTTCTAGCATTTCTGAATACAAAGTAATACTTTCTGATGCATTTTACTTCTAGTGGGACTTTTTGGTAGCATTGATCCTTTCATTGAAGAGAAAACCTTGACAAACAGTTCTAATGTAAATAATTGACCCAGAGAATTTGAAAATCCATATTGCAAAACTAATACCGTCATTTTCTAAAATGCAGTGTACCCACTATTTCAAAATAGTCTCTTGGACTTGGGGGAGGGAGAGGAGGAACATGACTTTTATCTTCTCAATTTAAAATGTTTTAAATATTTCAGTTTGCAAACTTCAGGTTTGTTCAGTTCCTCTCTCCCAGAATGTCTTGGTCACTGCTTGTACCACAGTGGAAAAGGGAATGTCTGTAAGGACTGTTTTCTCCTTCTCTTAGCAGGGCATGCCAGTGTATTATGTTTAACATGCTGTATGGCATTCACCTGTCAGTGTCAAAAATGGTGCAGGGAATGGTGGCACGAGCACTTTTCCTTTTTTCGCTTTGAACCAAGTGTACCTATGGTACTTCTCCGTAGGTCTCACTTGTCTTCCATGGATAAATCAGCTCCTGTCTTGTGTTCTCAGCTACACTAGCTCCACATTGTCCCGGTTTGAGACAAATTAAGGGCAACGCTCTGGGAGGAACGTCTCCTCCAAAGAAGGCAGGTTACAGCCACCCCTCCCCCACAGGTTCAGGAAGAAATTCCTCAGATGAAAGTGAAAAAGGGAAAAAAACCCCTATTTATTTAAGAAACGCAATGCACAATGGGAAAAGAATAATGCTAAATAATAGAACCTCTCACTGTGGAGAGAACCTGGGTAGATTTCAGAGTCTTTTGTGGGTGCAGGTTTCTCCTCTCCAAAGCTGGAGTTCAGCAGGTGGGTCCCTCCAGGCCAGTGTAAGGTCTCCCAGTGTGTTCTGGTGTTGTTGAACAGTTCCAGAAGAGAAGAAGAAGAAATCAAAGTCCCAAGGAAGCAAAGGAGTTTAACTCTCTGTCTCTCTCTTCTGAGAAAAGGAGACAAGAGCTGGGAAAAACAGGAAGGTGCTTGCCTCTGCTCTGCAGCAGCAGCAGCTATCTCTGTGTCCTTGAACACAAAATCCCTTTGAAAAGTTTGCCTGGCTTTTTCTTTCTCTCGGACCCAGTTTTAAAGGCACAGGATTCATGTCTGGGCAAGGAGCAGGTGATAGGGGATACACATCATGGTCACCCCAAGACACACATGTGCATTACAAATTAAAACTTTTAAAACACATGGATTCCTTTATTTCTTTGGCTTGTTTATACTGATAGCCCCAGGCAGTTCCTTTTATCACTACATTCTTATCAGTCCCCATCCAGTCCTCTGCAATCACAGGCAGATCTGCTGTGAAGCCTACATTATCTGTTCCATGTGGGCAATACACAAGCAGCCATAAAGCATCTATTTTGTCACAAATTTAATCTACAGTAAGGGTGAAACCCAACAATTTCTATACTTTCTCTCCCCTCAACAGTCATTGCCCAGAGATGGTGTGGGGAATCAAGTGCACTGTTCACACTCAGTCCTGCTGTGGCACAAGACTTGGTTACAGCAAAACTGACTGCTTTGGACCCTGTACACACTTTGTGTTCATACACTGAGTTATGTGGAGCCTGTTTAGAGCTCCTGTCAAGTCCTGAAAGAAAGAGGGAAGGGTCCTGAGGAAGTTTACAGCATCCGAAGATTAAAGGTGTGATGTTTGAGGACTTTGTTGTTGTCCAGTACTTTGTGTCAGGGCTTGTAGGACTTTGTTTCTCTGGAATTTGAAAACGGCCTGTAACTCCCTTCCGTGGTCAAGTAGGGGTGGTTGTTAACTGTTTCTAACTGGTCTAGTAGCTGGGAGGACTGGTGTCATGAGGTCTGAAATCTGGTGGAATACAGCAGGGAAACTGGAAGGCTGGACATAGAGAATTGGGTCCTTTTGCCACTGACTTTCTGCTGTGTGAGAACTACTGGTGTTCTGGTGTTCTTACCGAGAGTAGTTTTTTAGAACACGAAGGAAGCTGGCACCCGTTTAGTGACACACAGAGAAAGGATGATTTCTGCTGTGAAATGCTGACAATTACAGGCAGGAAAAAATCAACACAAGTCAGCTTTGCAAATTCTTATGCATCTACCCATAATTTAACTATTACTTAACTAAGTTCTTCACCTGATAAAAGTCATATATCTTCAGGGATAGAAAGTTGAAGTAACATTTTGAAATTGCCTCCTAGTTTGGACCTAGTCAAATAAAGCATTATGACTCGATTTTTGCCCTTTATGTCTTTTGTAAGCTGAAAACTTACTTGTTCATCAAAAGTTTGGGGTTTGGTTGGGTGTTGCTGTTGGTTTTTGCTTGTGGATAGGCACCCCAAACTTGTAAAATTTTTCATAATTTATTTTTGCTTAAAAAACATGCACAAAAAAAACCCCAAAAAATTCCTTACGTGAAGAAATTAACTGTAAGGAACTGATTTCCTGGCTGGGTAATTGCACTCTAGCTCTGTAACTTTGTTTCTGAGACCCCAGCTAGACACAATGTATACCTTTTGCTAATCAGAGAGAAATCCTAATGAAGGACTATGAAAATTACTAAGATAATTTGTGTACTGGCACCACAGCTGCCATATAAAATAGTGCTTCCACGTGTTTAATTGATGCATCTGTTACCTCTCAGACAAGTAGCATTAGCTGTAGGTCAAGTAAGTTTATCTAACTTGATGAAATTCCTACTCTCTGTTGAAGGGGAATGCTTTTCTCCTCTCTGCTCTGTGTTTAGGCTCTTGTTCTGAAATGTGAAGGTGCACAGGAGTCCCTGGTGCAAATTAATCTTCTGTGGTCTTCTTTCAAGTGAAACTAACTCCCATGCTTGTCCCTTCTGTGCAGCTGTCAGGCCATTTGGAGACTTATTGATCCTTGCCACAATAGAACAGTGACACTTGAGCAACAGCAAACTGCTTTTGAATGTTTTCTGATGTATTGCTGGCATTAATGCTATTCAGGTTAGCACTTGGGCCAGATATGTTGTTTTGTTTCACTTACTGTTGCTCTGTTCTTTGTTTATTGTCTTCAAATATGAATATGCTTGCAGTCTAATTTACACAGCAACCCAGAAACAGAGCTCCGTTTTTTAAAGTAGGTTGTTGTGTACTACCGTTGTTTTTACGAACAGAGAAGCAGATAAGCTCTAGCATTGCAGTTTGTTGCAGTGCTGAAAAAGGAGATGAATAATTGCTGGAATCTGTGTTATACATGAAACCAAGACTACTAAAGTGTATGGGTCGCTGAAATCCTCTAACATGACTGGGCACATGGAGGCAGGGCAAGTATGGGTGTATATGCTTTGTTTTTTGGAGGGTGTAGGTAATGGAAGCCATAAGGCTGCACTAGTCTTTGGACAGAAACGAATTGAAAGAAAGATTTGTAATAGCTGAGACCTATGAGCAACTTGTGGCAACGTAGAGAAGCAGAACATTGCAGAGCTTGTTTCACACTGCCTGTTCAGAGATTATTTTATTGAACTGCACTGAAGTTCGGGAAGGCTTCGTGGTAAAGGATGGGGTATGTATGGTAATAACAGAATGCATGTGGCAGCAGGAACAGCGGGACTGTTGTCATACTTGATTGTTGGTGTCAATCCTTTCCAGAAAAAGAAGCTGCATAATATGTCAAACTACAGGGAAAAAAAAAAAAAAAGAATAAAAATGCAATGCATAGAAATAGGACACAACTTGAAAACACTCCAGCTGGAGACAGATGAACTTTATTCTGGTATGTCCAATATACTGAAGCTTTTATGGAGAACCCTGTAGGTTCTCTGGAATTTCAAGCCAAAATGTCATGGTTTTTGGGTGTGATTGTTTGCTCAAGGGCATTTGGGGGGATCTTGAGGACATGGACAAATAGCCAGTAGATAGTGCCTGCTCTCAGAAACTTATGTGAGAAACTTGAAGCTTTTTTTAGAAAAGAAAGCATTGATAAAATACTATTTGAAAAGCCATTTGCATGAAGTATATCTCAGGGTAGCAGTCACACACATCAGGTGTTTGATGCAGCTATTTTTACACGGCATGTGGTAAATGTACTGAGTAATACTTTTAATAGCTAATCTACTCTCCCTCCAGACATACAAGAAATGTGTCTTTTGTTTTATGCCCAGGGCTGGGAACAGTCTGAGATGCAATTTGGCAAAGAGGAGATAGGTGAGAGTCTCAGCATCTTCTCCAATGACTACTCAGAAATGCTGTCTGCTGTCTCCCTCTCCACATCTGGTAGCCCCTACAAATACCATCAGTTTGACAACAGGTTTTTTCATGGGAAGTGGTTGGGGAGGGAAGAGGTAAGGAGGGGAAAGAGGGTGCAAGCTCTGCTGTGTGACAGCTGAGCACAGGGTAGGGGGTTTTTCAAAGACTTTTCCCGAGGCCAAGGTGAGGCATGTGTAACAGAAGGGAAGAGGACCAGGCATTGCAAAAGGGAACAGAAGATAATGGAGACAAACGAAGAGTCTTTGAAGGGTTCTGAAGACGGGTGCTCTGAAAAGTAAAAGTATATTCTATCCCTCCTATTTTTTTTGTTTGTTTTATGTTTGTGTGTCTTTATCAGTATATGACCAAAAAGAGGAACAGCATGGATATGTTATTCCCAGGTTGTGACAAAGCAGATTGCTTAATCTTCTAATGGAATAGTAATACAGATTTGTTATTTCCCTTTCCATTATGCTGAGAAATTTGAAAAGTGAAAATCCTAGGGAATTTCTTGTGTCAAAGGAAAATTTTGGGTTTGCATTTTTCGGGTGTGTATCCTGTACTGGTGTGTGACAGACTGTCAGAGAATGAGTACGTTGTTAAGTACTAGTTAATTTATTGTGACATTCATCTCTCTGCAGTGATTAGGTTTTTGGCAGATGTTTTTTCCCTTTTCGATTACCACCTGTGCAAGGAAAAACCTCATCTTGGCAGGTTATTAATCTGAGCTACCTTAGACCCAGTTTTCACCCATGGGTGCAAGAATACATGCAGTGCACTGAAACTGAGCTCTGCCTCTGAGTCAAGGAAGCAAATATCCTTCTTTCTAAAGATAAGGCAACCCTCCTCTGCTGCCTGCCTGAATCTTTTCTACTGCTTCCTTTACCAAAGGCTCTGACCCTGGCACCACTCTCCTGAGCAGTATTGGCCATAAAGTGGTGCAGTGTTCCCTGTCCATACAGTATTGTCTGATACAGTATTCTATTCCAGCTGCAAGAACTAAAGCTTCTTTGGCATTGCCTTAATCAGCTTTAAAAATAAGGGGTTGTTCAAAAGTGTTTTCTGCAAATATATTTCCATATAATCCTATGATTTAAAGATAGAAATAAATTTTTGAAAGGTTCTAATAGCCCTTTTGTGGGATATTCAAATCTAAAACCTCTATCAGTGTCTGATCATTTGATTGATTATTTGTTTAAGCAAATTAAGTCATCTGTTTCAGTCTTGGACCAAAGACCTAGGAGCACTTGGGTTAATGGAAGCCCATAAAGCTCCCTTCTCTTGGAAAATGAATTTGTTCAAGCTAACAAATTTTTGGGTTGAAATATATATGTCCAGAAAGAATGGCTGAGAAATCAGAAATATTTGAATGCGCTTAAAGACAATTTTGTAGGGAAGAAGACTGGCCTGGCTAAGCAGGGAGCTTTCACAGGAATTAAAGGAAAAAAAACAGGATGTATCATCTTTGGGAAAAGAGGCAGGCAACTTAGGAAGTGTACGAAGATATCATTAGATCATTTAGAAAGAAAATTAGAAAGACAAAAGCTCAGAACTTTATCTGGCCACAGTTGTAAAAGACAATTTGAAAAAGGGTTTATAAATAGATTAATAACAAAAAGTGGGCCAAGGAAAACCCCTATTCTTTATTTGACATGTAGCAAGGGAATATAGTTACCAAAGATG
>VXBT01003537.1:0-16793 GCA_013400235.1 Oriolus oriolus | reverse complement strand
CTAGAAGTAAAGATATGCTTGTGCTTCCACAGATTCCAGTCCACAGTGGGTACCTGCAAAAGTAGTTTAATCAGCTTTAGTTGCTCTAGCTTCATCCTCATCTTGTGGAGAAGCTGAGGAAATAAGATGCGTGGAGCTTGTATAGTTCAAGTCATGGGTCAGACGTGTTCTAATGTTAGAGTGTTTTGTTTCATTATTCTTGTTTTTATATAAAAGAAAAAAGGGGGAATTATGGGAGAGATGGTATGGAGTTGGGCTGCAGGCTATGGGATGTGCCTGCAGAAGCGCATGGCAACACAAAGGAGCACATGGCAGCATGGACCCTGGGGAGAGGAGCCTGCGAGAAGCTGCCAGGCGGGTCACCCAATACAGAGACATTCAAAGGGTGTGCTGCTGACATGGGAGTGTGTGATAAGTCGTGTAAGTGTATAAAACCAGCTTGTTGTTTAAATAAAGCGATTCAGTCTTTCAATCGTCGTGTTTCAACTGCTGACAGCATTTGTACTATCTCCTCCTTTGGCTGTAAAAATCAAAAATGTGACTTTTAGCATCAAACTTTCTGCTGACTGTGGAGTTTCAGAACAAGAAATGGGAAGCTGGAAACTCTAGAACTTCTCTTACTGTACACTAAAGATATTTTCTGCACTTTGTATCTTAATTGTGACAACTGTTACGAATGGAGAGGGGAGAGCTTGGACAAGTCCCTTTCTCTGCCCAGGCCTCTGGCAGTAGACAGTAACTTTATTGAGGTGACCAGCATCCCAAAACCACTCTTGCTCACAAGTTCTTAATAATGACTGATCAGGCCTACTACAACATGAATTATTTACTGAACAGACCAAGGAAAACAGACATAAGACTTAAACAGACTTACTTACTACACAGGAATAAAACAAAAAGAAACACTACTAGATGATAAAGATACAGTGCATGATTATAGAGGTACCTTACATTACAGCTAGCAAGGAAATACTATAGATTAGGAGTCAATGCCACTCGCCAATGAATGATAGCGGTGTGCAGAGAATCTCCTTAATTTCTCTCAATCCCCTAAGGAAGTGATTTGATGTGAATGTCTTCGTCATTGAGGAGTAATCTACACAATCAGAGCGTGTATAAAAGATTTCTGATTTCATGAAAATCATAGTGGTCTTTTATAGTTGTAAAAATGCACGTGTCTGTAGTCACTAATTTTAGGTTTTCTTTTCTCACCATTCAAGTCAGGATGTGTATTGCTGGCTAAGGAGGTTCTCAGCTAATTCATCACATGACAAACCATTCTGGTCTGATTTTAGCCATATGTGGTGGGGAGATAAGGTTTTGCTGTATCAGGGGGTGAAAGGTCCTGCCACAACAATTAATCAAATTAATTAATTCAGTCCTGATACGAGTGAAAGACCTACACATTTCTACTTATTTACTTTGATTTCTTTTTGGGCAGAACAAAATGTTTTTGAAGCATCACTTTAGATGTTGGAAAGATGAGGACATTGCTTTTGTTTCAAAGTGGTTTTGTGGCAGGTATGAATTTGAGGGTCTTAAATCATGATGTGTATGAGAGGTTTATCTCTAGAACTCTAATGTCTTTAAACTATATGAGACTTGAAAGATGTGAAAATGTCTGTTGCATTAAATTACCTAACTGTGGAATCTCAACTTATTTCCAGAATGAAATGCAAAAAAGAAAAATTTACCTGTATAATTTTGCATTGAGGCACAGAAATGTGGCTTTCATGATACAGTTAGATAAAATGGGAATTATAACATATTAACATGATGAATTTAATAATTATGTCTAGAAATTGTATGAATGCGTGGAGTACATAGGGTTTGACGTAGTTTGGGTGTCCTTATACTAATTTGTACACAGAATATAGGGCTACTCATGTTGTCAGTTGATGCATTTAATAACTTTTGCTCAATTAGTATTTTATAAGGCTTTGGTGTCTGTTTCTACAAGAAATGAAGCTCAAAGCAGATTGCAGCATGTTCATCTCTTTTCTGTTTATGGAATTCCTTTACGTAAAGACAGACGCAATTTTATTGGCTGTAAAATACTTTGGCATTTGGGAGCTCATGTGAGAGCTGTTTGCACTGATGTCCCTTTTCTTCTCCCTGTGGTTCATTTTGAAGCCTTTGTTGGCCTTGAAGTGAGGGCTGATTTGGGATCTTTGGGGGAGCTTTTTGGGTGCTTTGAAAACCTGTGGGACAAAGCTCACAGGGGAAGGGGAAATGGGTGGTTGGGGTAGTTGTATTTTATTACTAAAGAAGTGGTGCCAAATGCGAGTCTGAGCAACAAAGAAGGGAACAACAGGCACAATTCCTACCATTGTGGTGAGGAAGAGGATGTGTATGTGTACCAGGGGAATTTACAGTGGCAGGCATAACAATTGTCATGTGAGTTGAGCATGTCTAACATATTTTCCTAGGATGAGAAAGCTGATGCCCTCATAACAGTGTGTCACTGTTGGATAGAGTTTTGGTCAGAAAAATCTTCAAAAATGTATCAGCTCTGTTTCTTGCAAAAAAAAAAAAAAAAGTTAATGGCTTACAATCCCACCACAAACTTGCTTTTCTACCAATTTTGCTACTTTTAATTTTCTGCTTGTTAATGTCAGAGTGCAATTTTGATGCATAGACATTTGCTGAGAAGGGCTTTTAGAAGCCCAGGTATGAGATTATAACGAATTAGCTTCCACATTAAAAGCCTTTTAAAGCAACATAATGTTCAACATGGTGGCCTCAGAGAATATCCTTGGTAGTTGGTACAGGATCTGAAGAGAAGCTGCTAGTCTAAAATGGGTAAGCGTACAACCTAATTTCCTGTCACAGAAAAACCACCTAAGAAAGGTATGTGTGTATTTAGGTCTACTGTATCTGTGCACAACGCCTCTAGCTGGTTTTGGGGCTCTTCTGGTCTTGGTGTTGCACGGATCTACACAAAAAATGGCTTCTATTGCAGTGTGCTGGAACTTTCTAGACAGTCACTTTTTATCATTAAGCAAAGCTTGAAGCATTGTAAATGCAGCTGTTATTTATTTCTATCTCATTTCTAAATATAGAATTAAGCATTACCATGTTTGTCCTGCAAAAGTTTTCAAGGGATTGTGCTATTTACTGCAACTTTTAATTGATTTGCTGCTATTGTTTTAGCAAAGCCACCTCCTGCCACTGCAGGAGGACCTTGTGATGCAGGCTATCACAGGAGCTAAATTTGGTGCTGAAGCTTTATTGAAGTTTTTACAGCATTACATCTTAGCCTTGTAGCGAACTGTCTGCAATTTATTGCTGTGTTTTTCAGCAAGAAAATAGAAAAAGATATTGATGCTGGAATTGTTTTATCTCCTAATGTTTGCATAGACATAGTTAACCAATGGCATTGGCTTGGTGAGGGTTTTACAGCACTTTTAAAAATGATGCAAGGAAAATGAATAAATCAATCAAACTCACCCATTCCTTTACTGGGAATGGATGAGGAGTTTTTCCATGCAACTTTCATGCAAAACAGATTAGGCTACTTCTATGCTTTGCAATGAATATAGGTTAATTTCCCACTATTGATTGGTTTCGCTGTTTACTTTCAGTAGACTTCAGCTTGTAAATGTTGACCCCCAACACAATCTAGTCCAAAGACTTTGGTTTCATGAAGTGTTGTTTAACATGTCTTGCCTGTTCATTGGGACTGTTTTTCCTTACTCCCTGCAGGGAATGGGCCCTGGGTTATAGCTCCAAGCATTTTCAGTTGGTGCAAGACCTCTTAAATCACATCTCATGAGGCCGCCTTGTCAAAGCAGCCAGAAGTGTTCCTCTGTATTGAGCTGCTCATGGGGCAAGCACAGACTGCCAAATGGGCAGCACTTAATTTCACTTGCCACCAGTCACTACTAGTATAATTGCATTATACTATTTTATATTTGGAGAGACTTTTCAATTAGATGGTCCAGTAGCCATAATTTCCTAAGGAGAATCAGCCTTGATCAAAGTGAATATGAAAGACAAGCAGTTCTTTACATCTCCCCCTCCTTATCAGTATCAAGTAATTCCCAGAGGCTGCTTGACAGAAGATTATCAACCATCCTAGATATTAATGATAGTTTCAGTGTAAGAAGCCTGTTCCAAGGCAGGAGGGGGAAAAGTGAGAATGGTATGGGAATTCTCACTGCTGCATATTACATCCAAGTAGAGGTGGCAGCTGAAAAGTCTATGCTCCAGCATATACAGTCTGTACAGTATAGGAAACAGCAGAGAACAGAGAAAAGTAACCTGTTGTTTTTCGGTGGTTTCCGAGCTCTCGCGCCATCCCCACGTGCTCCGCTCGCGCGCGCCGCGCCTTGCAGACAGATGGTAGCTCAGACTACGCAGCGCTGCGCGGTTCGCCGGAGGCGCGTTTTTGGAGCGCGCAGTCCGGGAGATCACAACCTCAGCGCTGCTCCTGCCGCCGGGACCGAGCGCTGCAGCAACAGCGCTCTCTTTGTGTGCCGGCGCCGCGCCCCGCATGTCCCTGCGAACTTCAGAAACACGCGGTACGANTTTATTGAAAGGTCGTGGAGGAGGGAGAAAAAAACGAATCTCTGGACAGACATGGGGTTTTTATGGACTCGCGGGGAGGGGAGGGGGGATACGGCGCACGCCAATGGGAAGCAAACAGGAGGAAGGAATCGAGGTGCATACAACCAGTGATCTCTGCACCGGGGCGGGGGGACAACTTGACGTGACAGGACTGTTGATTATTCAGAAATCTCTGGAAGCTGGGGTCTTGCGATCCCCTGGGCGCGTGACTGAACTTGTGATCGGCTCAGGGACTACTTTGCCGTTTGGGGTTCCTCCGCCGATTGGCTGGCTACTGGTGGGCTGTGGGGGGGCGGCGGTTTCGGGAGAGACCGGGGCGGCACATCCTGGCGGCGGCGCCCCCATAGTAACCCACAGGCTCTATGTATTTCTACCAATATATCTGAGAGATTTTGAAAGCTGTGTGCCAGGAAGTTGTTGTTTTTGTTTGTTTTTTTTTGTAAATGAAACCTGTCTTTATTTATTGTAAGCCTTTTTCTAGTTTGAATAAAATGAGATATTTTACTTTACTGAAATGTTTTTAGAGCTTCCTCATGGCAGAAGTGGCATATCCTTTTGTTCATTGATATTGCTGTGATTTAGATGATAATGCGTGCCTTTGCTTGTAAAAATATTATTCTGGAGGTAGTAAAAACTCCAAGGATTAGAGACAAAACCATATATTGATAAGAACACTTAAACCCTGCAGCCCCTTTCAGATGTTGTGAACCACATGCAACATCAATAGCATGCTGTGTCAAGAGGGAAGGAACATACCTCTAAAGATTATAAGCATAAATGTAAAATGAAAAAACATGACACTAGTTTCCTCACAGTATACACTGGAAAACATTTTTTTCTTTCTTACTTTTTCAGGATTAAGCAGTATAAAAAGGAGCAATGGTGCTCTTCTTAACTAGTTAACTGAAAAATGGAATTACAGAGATTAGGCAACTATTCCTTAGAAAAAAGTAAGGTAGGGGATTATTAGGACATTGACATCTATAATTCTCCAAAAGAGTATGCAATGTATCTTTTAATTAAAAAAGGTATTATTGTAAGCATTTCTGTATGTCTTGATGAGGAAACAACCATCTCTAACTAGCTACTATAGCTTTGCTCCTACAGTATTTTGTCTTTTAATGGTTGTTATCTTAAAAGGTTGAAGATGGGATTCATAAAGAACAGGAATTGCAAAGAGAAATGCGTAAGGCTTTTTTACCTCTTTTGTTTTGCTTCACATGTCATGTTTAGTTCAAAATTTCCTGAATTTCCCTATCTCTTTTATATTTATTTCTATCCACCGCCTTAATGTATTGTTGGGGGTTAGGTTTTCTCAAAGCAATTTCTTCTCATTTGTTATCAAGGACATGTGGGGTGGTGGGGGCAGCTTTCTAGGTAAAATGATTTAAAAAAAGCAATTAAGAGACAAAAGAACTGGCCAAGTACCTTGGCTGAAACTGAAATGGTTTTGGAAGGGAGCGAGTTTTTGGCAGTCTCTTAGCTGGGGGTGGTTCAGTCTTTCCCATGCTTGGAGGGGAGGTGGTTGCAGTTTATGGTGCTGGACTTCTCCTGCCCAGGGGCTCGGTGCTAATGTGGAATTCTCCTTGCTGCCTATTGGTAAGTCTGCTGCTTGCAGGAGCTGCCATTCGACTGGGACTTTTCAGCACCCGCTCATCGCTGGGAGGCCCTCACCATCTGCGTGGGTGTTTCAGGGGAAAAACTGGGCCCCATGCCTCCTCCCCCTCTCCGGAGAGAGGGTCCCAGCTGCTGGTTGACTGGAATCTCAGCAGCTGCCATCACCAGGTGTCAGAGAGTGAAATGTTATAGTTTATGGCTTAAACATTTTTTTGAAGGACCTTTCCCTGTTATTGCAAACTGTGTAACAAAAGCTGCATGGAAGACTGCCACACCCTGAATAGGCCTCCTGACTGAGGCCCTGGACCGCACATTGATGGAGATAAGATAAAGTGACTCAAATCTGGGCTGGGGAAGAAGAATACTTCCATAGGAGGGTTAAACCTCACACCTTCCAGGTGGAGACCACAGCCCCAGACTTACCTGCTGTCAGGCTCACACAGACCCTCATACCAAAGGGGGGAGGAGGAGAGGTTTTGGGTGTATGGTGAAAAACCTCTGATCTGAGGCAGTGAACACCCATCCTCCGCTGTGCAGACCAGCTCAGCGGTGGGGGTGCGTCCTGTTCCCCACCCCCCACCTCGGGAAAAGCCACATCCACATAAGGGACAGCAGAGGGGATGTCATGGCCCATCAAAGGCCCTCCCCAAAGGGGTTCCCAGACTCTGCACCAGAGCGCTGCACATGATGCAACACGTTACAAATGCATATTAGAAGATTGGCTTTTCTCAAATATTAAAATGGATGCTATACGTATAATGTTAATTCTTAAAGTAGCTTTGTTATAGAGTTTTGTAACAATAACTAATATCCTTATTTCTGTTACTAACTAAACTTAGACATGGTAGTAAAAATAACTAATATAGTTATGCTTGTGGTAAGGGAACAGTCTGCATAGTTAGATAACATCTAACGAACGGACATGCCAGCTATCAGCAACCACCGTCTGCAGGAAATATGGGCCCAAGCTCAAGCTGGAGATGATGATGAGGAACGGACAAAAACCACAGCCAAAACTGAGCATGCTCTGAAGAGGTGGATCCGAGGTGGAGCCATGCTAAACAGTTCTTAGAACATGTAAACTAGTTTAGGGAAGAGTTTGAATATGTATAATTGTTTATGAATATGCATTTGTAAAGGTATGTAAAGGGTGTCTCTGCAATAGCAGGTGTGCTCTTGGCTGAGAGCCAAGGCTACCCAGCGCTGTAATCTTTTGCTTTATTATCCTTGTCCCCTATTGTCCTTCATTAAACTTTTAAAATTTTAACAGGAGAGTGAACCTCGTTTTTCACACAACAGACCTGTCCTTAGTGTTGCAAGGGACCGTGTCAAACTTGTCCTCCCCAGGGGAGGCACGTGGGCTTTCCCACCTGCCCAAACGTATATTAATCCATTGGATTCTACACTTTCAGGCGTGGAGGACCCTCACCACCAAGAAGACCAGATGGAGGGGAACAATGAGATGATGTTCAGATCCTCGGAAGGGTGATATGTTTCTACCTAATTGCTGTCACTGTCCCTGTCCCCCTCTTTTTCTATTTCCTTCTTGCCTTGCTCCCTCCCGCCCTCTCTTTTACTGTTTAATAGATCAGTTTGTTTTTTTTTTTTTGGCATCAACATCTAACCTTGTTTGGTTTTAATCAAATTTTGGGGTATATTTGAATCTTTCTGGGTTCTATCCATTTTATTCACAGAGACTTAGCTTTCCTTGCTCTTCTGTGTTTAAATCGGTTTGTAACACCAGGACACCACATCGTGCACATGACAGCAAGGGGAAACTGAATCCCCCATCTTCTTTCTCCTTCCGGGGCCACCACAGCCTGGGGAGTCTTGCATTGGAGCGTCCCCTCGAGTCGCGGGGAGTCCCCGTAGTCCCTCTGCCTCGCCGGGGCCCACAGTGCCCCCTGTTGGTTGTGGTCGTAACTACACCACAGGGGAAAGTGCTTGACTGGTGGTTAAAACTTCTGGTGGTTTTTTGTTGTTGTTGTTTATTGTTTGTTCTGGTTTTTTTTTATATATATATCTTTGCTAGTAAAGAACTGGTATTCCTTTTCCCATATTTTTGCCTGGAAGCTCCGTAATTTCGAAGTTATCATAATTTGGAGGGAGGGGGCCATCTTTCCATTCCAGGAAGGTTCCAGCTATCCTTGGCAGACATATGTCTTTTAGACCAGGACATGTATAAAGAACATCTACATTTATACATTGGTCCTTAATGTATAAAGAAGATACTGACTCATGCCCGTCTTCAAGGATATACAAGCTCCAAATAGTTAACAGCTTGTATGCCTGTTCCCAACCTCATGAGTCCTTACATGTTTTTAAAACATAACAAGTTTATTTTCAAGGTTTGTGGTTATTTTTCAGGACTTTTTTCTGCATTCTGGAAAAAGCTACATCGGTTACAAAAGGTAGCCAAATTGAAAACACCAAATTGACTGCAGAATGCTGCATGTTGGCATTTTCTGCACACTTTTTGCTGACACGACTGAGCAGTCCTGGAAAGAATATGAATAAAATCTGATTAGAGGACTTGCAATGTTGCAGCAGCAACTGGTGCAGCAAGCAGGAGACCTCTACACTTTCCGTTTGCTGTTTGTTCCAGAGGTGATGCCAGAAGAGCTACAGAGGGCTTTTATGTCCTTTGTGCACTATAGATGCCTTTATGCTGTATGTGACACCCATTTCCACTGCACTGGTGGCTTCCTTGGTGTCTCACTGAATAAGGAATGAAGTAACTGAGGGTGTTTATGTAAGGATAATAAGCCATTATTACCAACCATGAACGAATAGCAGATCTTTAATAGCTTTTTAAGAAGACCTTTGTGATGTGACTACAGCTGGCTTTGAAAGTCCATTTATTGAATGCGGAATCCTGTAGAATTAGGAGCAATGCAAAAATGGAGAAGACTTTGTATCTGGAAGAATTTATGTATCTTCTGATGATTTCATTACACTATTTTCCCACTTGTGAAACATACAGTGTATTTACAAAGAATGCTTATATTTACTCTTATTATTATGAAGTCTTTACTATAAGGATAATTTGTGCAATTGACAGATGGGTTTGTATCCTAAGTCGGTTGTGTAGTTATAGCATACTGGAGTTTGGGTCCATTCCACTAAGCACTATCCTGGGACAAATCCTGTATTCTGAACACTGAGGTGATATGGTGTTCCTGCTTCTTACAAGTTTTTTAGTGCAAACCTGTCTATTAGGATACATTTGAAGTTCCTTAGCAATCCTCAAGCAGATTTTATGACAGAAATTAACATTGCCATTTAACATGGAAAAAAACCATTTAAAACTTTTAAAGTAATTTTTCCACAGGTTTTTCATGTGTTTGATATTACCAGACTAAAACAGTTATAATGTCGCATTATACTTTATATATATAAAAAGACGAAACCAGGTATGGTTCCTTTTTATTATTTTTCTCTTGTGGCTCTATAGAAAGATCAAAGATATTGTCTCTTCTTCTAAAATAAATGTGTGTGGAGGTTTAATAACATCAGACATTGTTTAAAATACCAAGGTCTAACTCAAGTGGTGCTTGTAGTCTAATTCACCTCTCTTTCGGCTTCTCTCCCCAGTCTGGTGTATTCAGGTATTAAAGGATTGTGTTCTTCTGCCTTAAATGCAGAGCTCAAAGAAACAAGGAAACATTTGGAGTGCCCAGCCATTGGCATATACGTTCTCTGTTCATGGACAGAGATGTTATCAAACTCTTTTTAGGAACCCACACCCAAGATGTTAAATCATACTTGGATTGTTATTAGTTGCCTGAGTTGAGCTGGAATGTACAGTACAGACCATTACAATTCATATTATTACTATTCAAAGATCTGTAGTATATGAAAAAATATTATTTTAGCTGCAAATCCAGATACAGAGTAGAATAGTTTGATCTGGAAGGGATATACAACAATCATCTAGTCCAACTGCATGGGTGACGCAAGGATAATTTTTTTCTCACTTCTCTTTTGAGTGTCAGATCCTGGGCTGGAAGTAATAGTGGGGGGACCAGCTGAACTGAGAAAGGCAAACTGTTGTGTCTGGAGAGTTGTTCCTGTGTTTGTGAATCCAACTTAAGAATCTTGGAAAACTAAATTGAAAAATATAAAATATTAATTTAAACTTTTTGTATTTTTACTCCCATTTCAGTAGACAACTCATTAGTCAGTAGATTAAGCTGTTCCCAAGATGTCATTTAAGTAGCAGAACAAAATCATAGAATCATTAAAGTTGGAAAAGATCAAGTCTGACCATTAAGCTGACACTGCCAAGTCCACCACTAAATACAGCAATTTGATACACAGAATAGCTGTCTGAGGTCCAGGTACCCACAGACACCCATCTCAACCCTCAGAAGGGTTTAATGTGGGGTGCACGAATAGAAGTGTCTACTCAAGCATGTTATCTTCAACTCAGGCGTACAGCAATTGAATTGTTGTCCTGCCTGGAGTCTCTAGACAAATACAGGGACACTGTATTTTCAAAACTCTGAAGTGAAATAAAGAAAAGAACCCACAGAAGTTGAGAGCCTGATTTTCATCAGTCTAATAAAGACAAAGTATTATTTATATAGAAGGTATTTAAACCCAAGTCTGAAATCTAAAGGAAACAACAACCTGCACTGTCTAAGCTGAAAACAATTATTTGCCAGGTCAGTTAAACCGCTTGTTTAGACATTTCTGTAAGATACATGGCTCTGTCAGGGCTTTGTCATCTTCTCCTGCCACTCTTTCCTATGCACTGGAGAGCCTGCAGAGCTCTCTGCAAGTAACTGTAACTCTTCTCCTGAGTTACAGAGAAATATACTCCAAAAATTGCAGACAGTGTCAGCATTCTACAGGATTTCTGTGCCACTTTGTTCAGTTTTGTTTGTTTGCTTGTGTTTTGCTTTGAGTTTTTTTCCCCACATAAGATGTTTTTCATTTTTCAGTGGAAGACAAAGGGTAATTTTCAAGGCAGTGGAGGAAAACTGAGACCTGCATCTGCTGAATGTAACATGGATACGGACACCTGCCCCATATGGCAGTGCTGCACTTTCCTTCCCTAATGAGTAGGTTTGGCACATTGACTTCTCTGCATCTTAACTGTTCTAAGATGATTGTAATTCTAACAATCTTATATATTTTGTTTTTCATGTTTCATCTTCTTTCTTCCTTTTTGTCTTTTATTTTTGCAGTGACATAAAAGGAAAATTTTCCATTTCCAAGTGGACTTGGAGGAAGTGTAGAGTAAAACTGGCAGTGGGGAAGGGTGTTCAAGGAAAGACTGCGAAAGTGGGAAGAGAGATCTGCTTGGAAAGAGAACAGAAAATGCCCCCCTTTGGGTGGAAACTGTGGATTTTGATGTGGAGTGAATGAAGAGCCGTATGGGGGAAAAGTATTTCCCACGATGATGAGATGGACTCCATGCTGGGTAAGTAGTTGCCATCATAGGGAGGCAGGTATTTTAAATTTGGGGATTTTTTTGTGTATTTGTGGATATACTGGCCAAAAAGAAAATGACATCTTTGCAACTCTGTGTTTTGAGGACACCTTATTCTTTCAAAGTAGAAAGCGAGATGCTGGTGGTCTCCATACACAGCCCAGCGTGTATGAAGAATAGAGGGGTTTTTCATGCCTTGTGTTTTTATTCAATAGTCTCTCTGCAGTGAGAAAAACAGACACAACAGGCAAAAGTACAGCTGGCAAACAGTGCAATAAATGACTAATTTTCACTCAGCAAAGTTCTCTAAATGCCGCTACATGCCAGACTCTGTGGAGCCATTTCCAGGATCTCAAAAGAAAGATTAAAACCATCTCAAACACACAGAATTGACAGGAAAGTAAACTTTTCTATGGAAGGGACAGAAGAAGCCAGATGGTGAGTGTTGCACAAAGCCAAACAAATCCAGTCTCTGAATTCCTAAGGCATATAAACCTCTGCAGAGAAATTTAATTTCTCTGCAATAAAGTGAACTGTATGCAAATTCACACTGTCATAATTCTGTCATGCAGAACAAAGATCTTGTAACTTCCTAACGTTGTCCTTTCCTTACCCTCCTGAAACTGTGTTCAAAAGCATAAAATAAGCAGGATTTTCATTGAAGCAAGCTGGTAAGGAGATGAAACAATTACAGGTAGCACAGGGTGATCCATCAGTAGTTAAGTGAACTCCTTTTGTCGTTTTTTGCAGTAGCTCTGGATCTACACAAAGCTTCATCTTTTGTTGCTGCATTGTACTGTTGTTTGATGATGCAACCAGCTCTTCAAAGAATAATGTGATGGATGATCTGCAGCTTCAGTTCACAGAATTTAAAATATGTTCCTACGTGCCTAAGATGAAACTGATTGAGGTTGTGTTAATACACGTTATTTAAATTCCTTGACCAGTGAGCAGCAGTAATAAGGTTTAATAAGATGATAGCTTGCATAAAGTGGGCTGTAACAGTCTAAGACTGTTACCCTGTCACTTTGTGGAACTCTTTTTTTTTTCATATGACATTTATTGCCCAACCTAGTTCGCTCAATTCTGAAGAAAGATGTACTAAAATTGTAGAGCTTTTGTCCTAGAGCGTCTACATGACAAACAGAGTGGAAAGATTTATATGTGAAGGAAGGGATTATGAAAGTTTAGAGGGCTGTGAAGAAACCATCTGTAGGGACATAAGTGACATAAAGGTAAGGGATTATAATATTAAGATGTTGTGTTTAAATGTTTGTTATTAAATTTTGATTTTAGCTTAGAATCCAGGACCCCTTGCTGGTCTTTTCTATGCACGGTAGGACACGCTGAGAGGATTAATGAAGCAGAGTGCAAATCAAGAGAATGAATCAGCTGTAAGTGATTGGAATTGTGATCATGTGGGACTAAAGTGCCAATTATCTTTATCAGATTCCCAGTCTATATATTAATTTTTCAAACTTTAAATAGAATTGGCTATAACACAAAAAGTAGCTTTCTTCTGAACAAAACAGATCAGCTGGTAGGTGTAATATCTAGGGATAGGAGCAAGTAGAAGTTCTTCACTTTATTTGAGACTTTGTCCCAAAATTATTGAAAGTAATCAAACCAGTTTGCCTTTTCATCCTTGGAAATGACAGCTTGTGGCATTTTTTCCTCCCTAAAACATAATATAAAAGTTATAGAAGAATGAAGGAGATGGTTTTATGAAGTATAACTGCATGTTTTTATTAAGACCTAAAGTTTGTCTGGGCTTAGATATGTATCAAGGTATGTCTGTGGTTTTCTTCATGATCAGATAACTAAAGCTTAGCAAAGTCACTCAGTGCTTGACCAAGTCATAAATGAATGTGCAAGAAAAACTGGAGAGGATTGAGGGAAAGGGTTTCTGAGACAAAAAAAGTGAAGACATTTATTACACTTGCCTTTTTCTTGTCTTTAGAAAACAGAATTTGTCACTACTTTGGTATCATCTACTTCCAACTCCCTGCTGTGGGCCAGGACACCTTTCACTAGACTAGCTTACTCAGAGCTCCATCCAACCCGGCCTTGAACACTTCCAGGAATGGAGCATCCACAGCTTCTCTGGGCAACCTGTTCCAGTCCCTCACCTCCCTCACAGCAAAGAACTTTATCTAATTAAAAATCTACTATCTAATCTAAACCTACTCTGTTTCAGTTTGAAGCCTATTCCCATTGTCCTGTCACTACATGCTATTGTAAATAGTCTCTCTTCATCTTGCAGGCTCCCTCCACATACCTGAAGGCTGCAGTCAGGTCATCCTAGTGTCTTTTCTTTTCCAGGCTGAACAAACCCAGTTCTTTCAGCCTCTCCTCACAGGAGAGATGTTCCATCCCTCTAATTAACTTGGTGGCCTCCTCTGGAGTCACTCCAACAGGTCCATGTCCTTCCTGTGCTGGGACCCCCGAGCTGAACGCAGCTCTGCAGGTGGGGTCTCGCCAGAGCAGAGCAGAGGGGCGGAATCCCCTTCCTCCCCTGCTGCCCACGGTGCTCTGGACACAGCTCAGGACATGTTTGGCTTTCCGGGCTGCGAGTGCACATGGGCCATGTCCCACCTTTCCTTCACCAGCATCCCCAAGTCCTTCTGGGCAGGGCTGCTCTCCATCTGTTCATCATCTAGCCTGGATTGACATCAGGTGTTGTTGTGGCCCAGGTGCAGCATCTTGCACTTGGTCTTGTTAAACCTCATGAGATTCCCATGGGCCCACTTCCTGGAGCTTGTCTAAATCCCTGTGGATGACATTTTGTCCTTCAGGTGTGTCAACAGCACCACTCAGCTCGGTGTCATCTGCAAATGTGCTGAGGGGGCATTTGATCCCTTCGTCTATGTCATTAATGAAGATATTTAATATTGTTGATTTATAGCTGAGTAGAGTCAGAGAATCATTTATGCTGGAAGGGACCTCTAAGATCATTGAGTGCAGCCATTAAGCCAGCACTGCAAGGCCCACCTCTAAGCCATGTCCCTAACTGCCACAGTTACACATTTTTTGAACACTTGTGGGGATGGTGTGATTCCACCACTTCACTGAGCAGCCTATTCCAATGCTTGAATACCTTTTGGTGAAGAAATTTTCCCTAACAGCCAATCTAAACCTTCCCTGGCACAACTTGTGGCCATTGCCTTTTGTCCTATTGCTTGTTATCTGGCAGAAGAGACCAACCCCCACCTGGCCACAATCTCCTTTTAGTAGTTGTAGAGAGCCATTAGGTCCCCCATGAGTTTCCTTCTGCCAGAATAAACAATCTCAGTTTTCTCAGCTGCTTCGCATCAGACTTGTGCTCCAGACCCTTCACCAGAGCTCTCACCAGCAGCTCAGGTTTTCTTCATCAGCTAGAGAAATTAAAAGAACATGGGTTACTGGGAGTAGAGACCTTTTTTTGCTTAGCTTGTTGCTTAGCTTGTTACTTCTCTAAAGCTGGTGGAGGCATTCCTGCCAATTGTCATAAGACTGCCAAAAAATAACTTCAAACTTCTCAGAAATATTACCTTTCTTCCTTTCTTGTTTATCTGTCATTCATGAAATGGCAGATGAAGACTCCTGAGGTTAAGAAATAGGTATTGCCTAAGGCTAAACGTGTGAAAAGAAACCAGATACTCACCTAGTGTCCCAAGAGGCAACACTGGTTTACATGGAAGAAAATTAACGATTCTCTTACAATCCACAAACTTCTTAAAAACATTACCTTCCTACAGCGGAGGAGTAATGGGAATGGTAGAAAGCCCAACGTGATGAAGAAATATTTAATTCTTATAACTGGATTTATTCATTCTGTCTGCATGATCTTTGCCCTGTATGGGAGCTTCTCACACATCAGACGTGTTGGACCTGTTCTTGTAAGAACTGTAGCAGTACCTCAGTAAGATATTGTTTTCCAGCTGCTTCTTGCAGTAAAGTACTCTTCTCCTCTTACTCCTTTACGTAAATCTAAAATTCAAATAACTTGAAAAGTTTAGCTGAGATTAGCAAGGAGATTTCACTGACGTATCTTCTGTGATATAGAAAGCTAAAGTAGATTAATCAAATGGCTTCCTCCAGGGCCCAGTGCTTTGATGTTGTAACACAGCAAAAGTGTAAAACACAAAATAGCAACAGAAAACCAAAAAAAATAAAGTTGCCAAGTCTCTTTGTGGGGATAAATGGAGATACAAAACAAGTTTATACTAGCGGCAGCACTAATAAAATATAGCAATCTTTAGAAACTACAATAAAAATATAGCTGCAGTAAAATAATTGCATATGATTCATTTCAGAGACACTTATTTTGTGCTTTGTTGGTGTTTTGGCACTTGAAATATAAGATGGACTTCCACAGAGAAAGCTTCTGGTGGGAACAAATTATTCAGCCTTAGAGACCTGTTAAAACTTTTCAATTGTTCTGTTACTTGGATCTTTTACGTGTTATCTCTGGATTTGCTGACTACTTCCTTTGGGAATTTTTGTTTACACTAAAAATATTTTAAAATAAGAAAAATTATCTTTTTGAGCAGCTTTTGCTTCATGCCTTTTTTTCAGAAAAATCTTATTGATAGCCTGGATTTCAGCATCCCTACTGTCTGCATTTTATTGACAGTCATTAGGTGCCTCATGCTGTGTGTGTAACTCTTCCTCTTGCCTTTGCATGACTTTGATTGTGTCTGAGTTCAGTTTGCTGCAGATTCAAGAAGATTTATGCACTGAGTCTACTTAGGAAATAAGCAAGCTTAAAAAGGCGGTACTGATTCTGAGTGTGCATCAGAAAATACCTGGTGTATATAATGGAAAAGTAAACGCACCTCCAATTTGTAGGCGAGAGGTTGAGTGTGGAGTTAACAGGTCACAGCAGTCCAGGAGGTTTAATGCCCATGGTTATGTCATACAGGAGAATCAGTGAGTGTTTATTACAAGTTAAGCCAGCAGAGTAAAATAGAAAAAACATATGACTAGGTGACCTTTGTAGCTTGCACAAAGTCTTTTATGGGAATCTTGGAGGTCTGTGACCACTGATGAGAAATGAAAAAATGTTTTCTCTTGGAACTCACAGGATTTAACACAACTTGCCCAGTCAGATGAAAAATGAAGTTTATAATTCAAGTCTCTGGGTTTCTAGTCATATTTTTATTGCTAGGTGTCGCGGTGCCTGTTCTCT
>VXBT01003536.1:0-21497 GCA_013400235.1 Oriolus oriolus | reverse complement strand
GTCAACAATTCTCTACGATACTCTTAAAACCCCTTTTAAGGTTGGTGAATATAGTTTTTTTTTCTGTTCTGATACTGAGGCTTAATGGAACTACATGCCATGTTCAAATGTCTTTCTTACTTTTGACTCTTCCACTTTGGATGCTGAGGATTTGTTACTGTGTATTTCATTGATTAGACTGATTTAATTAATTTCATTCATTTGATGATGGCACTGATTAGATGTTCTTTTTAGGATAACGTGTTAGATTCTTTCCTCAGAAAAAATGGTTCCAAGGTGAGAACTTGTGAGGCAGCTCTCTAGATTATTCAAATACAGGAGATTCTAACTATCTCACCCCTTCATTCTGATGCCAGCACGTATTCTCCATTTAGCAATCCGTTCTGTAAGGCAGCATAATGTTAGTGTGGAGAAACATTAAGTTAGACCATGTAGCCTGGAATATCCAAGAATGAAAAAATGTCTGTCAGGACACTTTGCAGGTCATAGCCCATCCTCAGTTATGTGGTTGGTCAGTTCTTTTGTTCATTGTAAAGCTGAGGGAACATGTTCTGCATTCCTGATGTCTACATTTTTTAGATTTCAAAAGAAGAAATGCAGTCCTGCATTCTTCGAAGGACAGAAATGAAAATTCCTATCCTTCCTCTGTGGAAGAACAATGAAATACTAGTGATATGTTGTCTTGAAAAACTGATAAGCTCAGAGCTTACTAGGGTCAACAGATGACACACTACACAAAGATAACACGTAAACCTAAAATAAAAGGATCCTACAGCCTGAGCTCAAATTATTGAGTCAGAGTGTTGGATTACACCTGTTATTTTAAAGTGGACTTAAACTTGCTCCCTCATTTATCAAATTTGGCTAAGTCAACTCAGACAGGCCTAAAGAGAGTGGTAACGACCATTTCCAGACAGACTATATATCTGTCAAAAAGAAGTGGAGCACTCTTACAGCCAGCCCAGGCTTCTCTAAGCACGCACAGTTGGTAAGACAGCTAAACGCAAGAAATTTAAATGAGAAAGGGGCAACTAAAATAATCTGGCATGAAAAAACCTGCTCTAGAACTTTATATTCAATTCACAAGGCAGGCTTACAGAGTAGTGACAATACTAAATTGTCATTTACTACATTCAGATCAGGATTCCTCTTCCATCTAAACAGGAGATGGAGACCATCTGCTCTTAGTGTGCACAATATAAGCACAATGTATGTACTTTTCTTAGTATCTAGTAATTACTTCATTTTATCTGAAGAGCAGATTATTTATGTACAAGAGCTACATTAAAAACAAGTAGATGATGCTAAGTGTATTCCAGCTAGAACCAATAATAAAAAGTTATCAGTTCTGCTGTGGACTCTGTTAAAAACTACAAGAATGGAAGATGTAAGAAAATAAGAACACCTGTGACATTAAATAAAGGATTATCCTTATTTGTGAGGAATCTACCTCAGAGAAAAATATTTCTAGTGTTAACATTTAAGATAGTAATAAAATAGTATTTGTAACACTAGTGGTTAAAAAAAACCTTCTTAAACATAGCCAAATCTCTGTCCATGTTTAAGGTCACTTCTGGTCTGGTTCTAAGTATATATACAAGACAGAGGAGTGTCATGACTTTCCATGCCCTGACTATCTTCTGCACTTTCAACTCAGCACCACACAGGATTTATTTCTATTTCCAGACCAATTCTGAAGCTTGAAAGCTATATGGCTGTGTGCATATGTGAATACGTGTTGCGGTGTGCCCTGATTCCCGCCACAGTGCCCTGGATCCGGCCAAACCAAAGGCCTAATGGTTTGATTCGGCCAGGTCCCAAGAACCATAAAATGGCTGCCCATCCCAACATGGCTGCCCTGAGGTGGCTTGGCGGGAAAAGCCATTGGCTGTGGAGGAAAAGATGTGCCACCCTGCACATCTGCAATGGGCTGCCACACTCTCCTCCTACCAGTTACATCATTCCTTTCCCACTGGCTCACGCTCGTCCTCCCCACCTACCCTCCCTCTCATTCGTTCCTTTGTCGGTTTCCCCACCTATGTACCTTCCCTCAAATGTTTTGTAATTGGTTGTTTCATGCATGCTTCACCCCTGCCACTCCTGTATAAAAACTCCAGCACAAGGCTCTTCTCTGCTCTTCTCTGCCCCTGTCCCTTTGTTCAATAAACCTGTTCCTGCCCTCGAGAAGAGTCCCTCGCTCTGTCCTTTCTCCTTGGCGCCCTATCTAACAGTGGACAAGGCAAGCCCTGCGTGGAACCTTGCCCGTCCTCACGCAGAGGGATCAGCCTCTGTCCTCCCCCACAGTGGTGAGGCAAATTGCCTGGTGTTCTGTCCCCCAGAGCTCGCCTTTCGGACAGCACCACGGCAAATACATACATACGAAATTACATACACATTTATATGTGTATAGATATACATTGCTTCTTAATTTTTTTCCCCCAGAAAAGTACTGGATCCAAAATGAAAATAGATACCTCGCGACTCCTTGTAGTCAGTTAAAGAAAGGAGAGGTGGCTATCTTTTTGTGGATCAGAAAGCTCTATGCAAGTCTGGGCAAATGTTTTCTTCTTTCTGTTTCAATTTAGGCATGCTAATTTAACACATAAATTGGGAGGGAAAAAATGCTTCTCTCACTAAAAGCTTTGGGTGATTATCTTAAACTCAGCTAGCTTTTCATTGCCTCATACTAAGGAAACTTACTTTTGAAGTTGTCACCAAGCTTTCAGATTCCAAAAACAAGGCAGGTAAGACCATCATTACTTGCAGAATGATGATATATGTAGGAAATGTTTGAAGTTTAAACATTCCCCCCAGTTAAAAAGCTGACATCATTTTCACACTACTACTACCCATTTTAGAGTTAAATAATGTTTTAATTTTTTGTAAAGCTGATTACAAACTCTCAGGCTGTGCTCAAACTTGATTCCATTCCTTTCCTAAAAGGAGTACAATTTAACCATTTTCTATTTTATTACTTCCCTGCCGATTTTCACATCCTCACAAGTTAAAATTTAAAGCAATAATTCCAATACTTAAAGAGTGCAAAGGGCTTCCTTTGAGGTAAAGACAAGAAAACAACAGATATAGCTACTATGAGAGTGAGCCCTTGCAGTGATGATGTACTATGCCGGGCTGTGCCTTGCTCTGGCTTTGCCTGTGGCCGTGGGTTTCAAAGCCCACAGCAGCAACCGATGGTTTGAGGTAACCGAGGTTTGCGCGCCCCAGCCCCTCTGGCCCGAGAGCCGTCTGCTGGGCAGGTACAAGGCCGTGGCGAAGACAAAGAGGAAAGAAGTCGGAAACTCTGTGGCTGCAATCCAAGTTTATTTCCCTGCCCTGTGGGGGCAGGGAGCTAACAGCTTGAAGGGGGGCCAACAGAGAGACGAAGTTTGCTCTCTGGGTGCCGGCTTTAAGGGGTTACAAAGTGAGGGAGGTATAACAGAGCTAACCAATTAGAAAGTGATGACACATGACAGGAAACCAATAGAGACATCTCAGGGGAGGAACCAATTTTAAACTGACTAATAACAAAATCTCTGGAAGGAATTTCAAACCACGCTGGTATCTCTGAGTGGAGGATTCCTGGAGGCTTTGTGACAGAGGGAGGAGACACGGTGTGAGTGGCATTCAAGGGGTACAAGTTTCTATGCCGCAGACTCCTCTCTTGATCTGCCCTCAGGGACAGGGTTTTGCGAGTGGAAATCATCCCACTTGGTGTCACTCACACCGAAGATGGGCTGGATCATGGCAACAGTACTATGTATGTGAAAAGAGATTAAAAAATATATTTTTAAGAGACATTTAATTTATTTTCCATTCAGTCCAAATCCCTCTGAAATGGTTTTTCAATATAGAAATCCAAGCCCACAATGTTCTGTTACCAGGCAAATATTCTTTAATAAAAGCTCCTTCAAGAATTTCAGTTTACTAGTGAGAAATTTGAAAAGAATGATGATTTATTATATTTTATGATATTTAACATGATGTTAAAAAAATACTATCTCATTGCCTTCACACTTCATTTTATGTATTTACATATAAGTTGCATTTCTCCAAAATACCGTAAAATGTCTTCTGGAATGCTTTTTATGTAGTTGCCTGGGTTGGGTACTTTGTAAAGGTGTTTTTGTTGTTGTTGTTTGGTTAGGTGTGTTTGTTTGCTTGGTGTGGGGTTTTGTTTTGATTGGATGGGGGTTTTTTTAGGGATGGATGGATGGGCGGGATTTTGTGTAGCTTTCTCTTAGCCTATTACAATATATAAATCATGTTAGTTTTTGCATAAGCTACAAACGAAAGAAAATTAATTGAATGATCAAGCTACCAATGCTCATGATAGTCTGAAGTACTGTTAACCAGCAGTTAAGTTAGGGTCGAAACATCATCAGGCAGAGAAACAGCTTTCAGCAGCTGTTTCACTGTCTTTTTCACCTCACAGTTATCACAATTTGTATCATCACAGCAAAAATATTGAAATAATGTTATCATTAGTGAGACAATGTAACTGTTTTTGCCAAGGCAAGCACCACAGGGCTAGGAAATACTACTATCAAGCTGGTCACACCTTAATTTCATTCCCACAGTTCCTGGGGAAAACATGTTAGTTACTCCCTTACTCTTTCTGCTACTTCATTCAGTGTGTTCTGGTCTCATAGAGGACTGGAATGAATGAAGTACAATATTTTGTATGAGAATGGGGCAAGAGAAAGGTGCTGAACACTGCCCTGGAAAGTTAGCTCCCTCTTCACTTGGCCCTAGGGTTCCTTCCAGTGAGCACCACCTTATTTACTGGGAAATACAGCAGAGATCCTATGTGTATGCTTGTGCAAAACATATCCCCGTTCTCGGGGCTATAGCATGAGGCTACAGTGTTGTCATGTGTTAAAAGATTTCTCTTAAATCTTGCAGGATTTGGCATGGGATGACTAAGATTTGTCTGTCAGAGATCATTTCACTGACTGTGCTGGGAATAGGTACCTGGGCCACCCTGGGTATCTTTGAAAGAGGAGAAGAAGAGGAAGGGGGTTGGACGGCTCTTGAACTAGGATTGCAAACCTAATAAATACAGACTCTGATCTGCAATGTCAAACAATTCTGGAAATCTCTACTGAAGTCACCAGAGGTGTACTTTGTGCACAATGAAAAGGGAAGTCTCTGATCCTAGCACTTCAATGTAGGTAGCCAAATGTTTTGGCCAGTTCTGGTATCTCTGTAGCTGGGATTAGTGTCTCTCCCTCACCTCAAAGCTGTGCTGTGAAAATAATTAATTAATATTGTAATCCTAAGGATAAATATCACAGCAGTTCCAAAAGTAGGTTATTAACATTATCCACAGTGCATAGTTTGCATGAGGGAACATTTAAGTGAACAGTATCTGCTACTAACACTGAATGAAATGGGAGAATCATGGAAAATGCACTATGTGCACTCAGTCAGATGAACTAAGTTTCTATAGTAAATACTCATTATGCTATTTTCTAACTTTCCAGTAATTAATTCTGAAATCCCGTTAATTTTCTTTTAACAATTTTGTGTTTCTTTAATAAGCAAGCACATTACAGCTAACACACTAATTTCAGTAGACATGCCAGTCTGAGAAAAGGCATTTTATCAACAGCTGCACTCCACAATTGTGAATCAGATTACCCAGTTTCCTGAGTACTTAGTTCCAGTAAATATGCTTGATCCTTTTATTTGTTTTTAGACATGAGAATGTGTAAGTAACAAAACTCATGCCTTGTTTATAAATCTACACCTATTCAGCCAAAGAAATCTGAAGAAGTTAAGCCTTACTCAGAGCTGAAAGAAGAACCAGTTTATTTAAATACCAGGATTTACTGACCAATTTAGTAAAAGACAGTTAAAGATATTTAGTTAAAGTTAATAGTGAAAAGAAGAAAAGGAACGTTAACACTTCATCGTAAATTAAAATAGATCCTTTTTGGAAAAAATCTTGCAAAGTAACAAGACTTAATGCAAAAAGACTTTTAATAAATAATTTTTCATAAAATAATTTTGAGGTAAAACCTAGTAAATGCTCTCTTACTAAATCATCTCTCCTTCAATATCTGAAGCCTAGGCAAATTAAAACATTGGACTGTATTGTTCCACTAAATATGAAGCAATGCTTTACAGTGATGAATTTGTTAAAGTGTGATGGCCTCTCTCTATTTTAAAAGTGGATTTAGGCCAGTTTCAATGAATCATAGGCCACTTCAAGAGGGCAATGATGTTACGATGTACATAAAATACATACTCTGTTTTAATGGGTGTATGATAATCCATTAATTTAAGTAGGTTATTATGTCCATCTTAGTTTAAATGTAAGTGTGACACACTAAACTTCTTTTTCAGAACTATGCCACCTATTTTGATGAAAGCAGTCAATGTAATGTTAATAGAAAAATACCTTAAAAATTTGAAACCAAAACCCAAATACAATCACAATGCATTTCAAGTCAACTGTAAAGGTTACAATAAGAGTTTTGGAATCTGTCTCCTTGGAAAGTTTTTAATTTAAATAGAGATAAATTCAGAGAATTATCATGGAGCAGATTCCTTGAGGGAAAAAATTGTTTTGGTCAGCATTTTCTAGATAAAGTTGCATAGCATAAGGTAAACTACGGCAGTAGTCTATTGAAAAGTGTCTTTCATGCATAATTTGACATTTGAGGAAATAGTCAGGTTTACTTTTGATACTTGTCCTCTTCTGACCAATTGTTAATTGAGATCTATAGGTCTATCAGGCAGAAACATTTTTCCACTGAGCATCCTTTCCTGGTGTAATCCTTCCTGAGAAGCATCTAAAGGAGCTGTAATTACAGGCAAAGTGTTCATGTAAACAACTGTCAAAAAATGATGATTCTGAGCCTGGTCTCTTTATCATTCTTGGACAGGCTTTGCCTTCTTCAATGGAGGCTCCGAGAGCCTCTGTGCTGGGAAAACTGAGCTTTGCTTGAAGACAACCTCATCCAACAACTGCTGAATTTATTTGTAGTAGATCAGCTTCAATAAAAGGAATCACCTAAGAGCCCCCCCAGAAAGGCCACCAATATGTTAATCAGAAGTTATTTGTGATTCATATACTATAAATGGGCTCCAGCCATTCTTTCAGAGAACAGAGGGAGAATTGTAATTTTGTGTAGTCTGTTGTAGTCTGATTTTGGTAATGAAGTACCAGCTTTCACACAACATTTCCTGTTTAAAGCCCTCACCCTGACAGTGAGATCTGGATTGAATTTCCTCCTCCCCTGGAGGAGATGAAAAGGACAGTCCTGGCTTTTGCAACAATGCTCTGACAGTGTTACTCTGATTGACAAAATCTTTTTCTGAAACTGTCATCACAGAGAAATTTTTATACCAAAGTCAATAGGATGTGCCCAAAAGCCCCACAGAATCTAACCATTGTCTAGGGCACACATAACTGTGCCTAAAAGGTCCACTTCTGCAAATTTTCCTGGATCTGGCTGTAGTGTTGGTGACTTCAACCGAACATTTCACATAGTGATGAGTAGGTTTCTTATATATGAAACACTCTGGGTACATTTTTACTCCACGTCTGACCCTGAACAAGTTTTGTCTAACTGAAGCCTGTGGAACGCATCAGACTTAAAAGTGGTAATTATTAGGGAGATTTTGATGCTCAGTTGTCAATAAGCTGTAAATAAGAGCATTCCCGCTGCTCAGTCTGGAAATAAAGACCACAGAAGTGAATGACCTTTGGTTGTAGAACGGTGCTTCCAAAGTTCTTATGGAAGACTTTAATACATTTAAATTGAACCCAAAGTTCTAGATTAAAATATTTGGTTTTCAAGATTGATAATACTGCAGTTCCACAAGGCAGGCAAAGTGCTCTTGGAATGTTTTTTCAAGGTCCAAAGTAAATTAAAAAAAAGATGAAGAGGCAGACTTTATGTTCTTTTATATTGAAGATTCACACTCTATTCCACCCAGTTCACGGTCTGCACCAAGTAGAAATCTCTAGTGAGCTAAACACACACTGAATGACAAACGAGTAACGAAAGTAAGTATCACATTCCTTTATCAATAATATTAACTTTTGTTTGGCTTTTTTTCCTTTTATAAAAAGGTTCAACTCAAGTTCATATTTTCAGGCTGCTTTTAAAATAGTGTTGTGGTTTAACCCCAGTCAGCAATCAAGTACCACACAGCCACTCATCTGCTTGCCCTCAGTGAGGAGGGGAGTCGGAAGGGAAGTAAAACTTGTGGATTGAGATGAAAGCACGGTAATAAAAGAGATAAAATTAATAGCAACAGTAACAATTGTAATGACAAGAAAAGAGAGAGAGGGAGGAGTAAAACCCAAGAAAAAGAAGTGATGCACAATACAGTTGCTCAACACACACTGACCAATGCCCAGCCCAACCCTGGGCAGTGCTTGGCCTCTCTCAGCCAGCTGCCCCTAGTTATGTGCTGGGCATGATGTTCTATGGTGTTGGAATACCCCTTTCCAATGACCCATTCGGGTCACTTGATATGGCCATGCTCCCTCCCAGCTTCTTGTGTAGCTCCTCATTCGCAGAGCATGAGACACTGACAAGTCCTTAACTCAGGGTAAGTGCTGCTTAGCAAGAGCCAAAACATCAGTGCGTTATCAACATCACCTCACGCTGAATCCAAAGCACAGCAACTCACCAGCTACTGGGAAGAAAATTAACTCTATCCCAGCTGAAACGAGAACGAACAACATCCAAGAACTTCTTCCTTGTTAAAATTTTTCCAGTGTTATTTAAATGGTAGTAAGTTATATGGTATTCCTTGTAGTGCTACACAGACATACCTAATTTATTTTGACTCCAATACATCTTTTCATGCTCAGGTGTTCGTAGGTTTTTTTCAGACAAAGTAGAAAGTCCAAGTTATCTTCTAATTTCTGTGATTGTTTATTTTCCAGAAATCACTATTTGTATAGAATCTATCAGATTATGATAAATCAAAAATGTTAATTTAAGAGTTCTCCAAGGCTTTAATTCTCAGGCTTTTCCTAGTAACTCTGCTACTCTATAGATGCAAAGACATAAATCTGGTATTCAAAGAGTCTCAGTAGTGGCATGTGGCTGTGAGATCCTTTACTTATCTGTCAGTTGAAGATAGCTACAAACTTTTTCTAGAAATCTGCCTTAGTCTAATGCTTGCTTAGTTTATAGAGTAATGAATATATTTAAGTTGTCTAATAAAATTCCTGCTGATTAATGGAGAACTTACCAAGGTAATTTTTAGTGAAAAATTATCCCAGGATGAGGACATACTTTTTTCCTTTTTTTAAATGATACTTTACCCTAAGTTTTAGTATCTTGAATGAGTACTTTAAACATCAAATTGCTGATTGTACTACTTGGGAGCAGTGGAGGATGTCAATATTTTGTGTTTAAAATCCAGTTCATTCAGCAAATACTGTTAAATATCTGAATCATTCTTTGGAAGTGGAAAGCTTACCTGCAGTTTTCCAAGCTAACATCCTCTTTATCAAATTTCCTTCAGATAAGATTTTAATTTTTTTATTCTTTTCGTTTTTCATTATGGTAATTAGAAGCAGATTTTTATTTCACAAGGGAAAGATTTTCTATATGCATTAAAATTATATATGCATGGAGAGTAAGATGTGCTTAGTCACTTACAGTCTTTCATAATTTCTCTTCTAGTTTTAAGCCCACTGACCAATCAGCAAGTGTATATTGTCTTGGTAACACAATACTACTAACCAAAGAGACCACCACTTAGAAAATAGCGAAGGACCAAACTTAATTCTTGGAAGATTTAAGCAGCTAAATGAAAGGCTTATGCTAGGATTAAATCACTGAAGACCAAAAATGTAAATAAAAACTAATCAGGTTTCCTCTCACCATTACCTCTTCATAAATACAAATAAATTATCCAGTTATTTAGCACTATTGTTTTAAGAAGGCTAGACGCAAATTTATACGTTTGGGTCTTGGGCTGAACCTTGGAATGCTTATTTCCTTGCTGTGTCACAGACTTCTGCAGAAGTCAGTTACGCCCAGATCCTCCAAAGACTATTTATTTGCCTGTCACTGATCACAATATCAAACCAGCTTGAGAACACCAACCTCACAGAAGCAGCAACAAATGGAAAAACACTGCAATGATGCATAGCAGTGTTAAATATGCCACAGTTTGGCTGGTGCATGAGTGGCGGGGTGGGGGGGGTAATGTCATATTTGTGTAGCATGTATAAATGAGTTAGAAAAAAAGATTTTTTGGTTTTACACCTCAGACTGACAAGTACACATGAAGGATTATATACGTCCACATTCCTGAATTAAACTTTAAGATCAGAAAAGAAGATAAAGTAATTGTGTTCAACATCACAACACAGCATGCTGTTCCATTTTTAGGAACAAGCAACTGGGGAACATATTCAGAAAAAAAAACCCAAAACAAAACCTGTGCAAAATTGCATCTATGAAATCAGTGAATTAACCTCATGTCTAAAAAGGCCATGTGCAAGGTTAGCATGCATTTGCAAGCAGGGACTGTCAGGAGTACTAAATACAGCACTGGTTATTTATGTTGGGTTTAAAGGGTAGTAACAAAAGTCACCTGCAGGTGAAGCAATTGTACTGTAGCAGCTGCAGTCTCTGGGAACTGTGACAATTCATCCACCCTGCCTCAGTTTCCCTGTGTGATAGCCTAAACTTGCTAGGAAGATTGTCAGGTGCCCCCCAAAAAATTATACAAGGTACTATTTGATTGTCCTGTGAGGAAAAATGAACCATCATTTCCTGTGGTAACTTACCTCTTTTATCAAATTATAATGTTTATAATTAGAAATAAATATTTATCCTATCTTGGCTCTACTTTCAACAGCCTTCTTATTGCTCTGTCCTTAGCTGAAACAGACAAACTCATAATGTCCATCTTCCTCTAATCAACAAATAAATCTTTAATCAAATCTGGCTAGGCCTCTTGTCTCATACCAATTCTCAAGAACTGAATATTTGGTTCAATTAATACGAAAAAAGTGGTGTAGTTTACTTTCTGTGATTATAGATGTTTTTGTAATTCTAGGGACAATTCTCCGTGGGGGAGGAAATTTTGTGCCATTGTACCCTGTTAAAAAAGGATGACAAATAACAGTAAGATTCCCATTAGTGTTCTGCTCCGAGATATTTAAGGATATGCTGGAAGCCCACTTGCTACAGCAGTTAACTAGTTACCAGATGATCACTACTGAGGCCAGTCATCACAGAGCAACCTGTGTGTGCACTGTTAAACTGTCTTTAAGAAGCTGTCACAGCTGCCCACTAGACTTCTTGTCCTACCCCCCACTAACTTCTAACGCATACACTGAAAGATGAGAGAAAGCCCTAACTGACATAGACCCTAAATAAATAAATAATGACTGTTTTTTCTAATCATTTAATAGTAGACAGGATTGAATTCAATTGCCTGGGAGTGTCTCTTATCAGTATTATACCAATATGATATAACTGTATTGTCTTCTGTATTTTCAACCCTCCTACATCTCCCCAAGAAGATCTGCCTGCTTTGGAGAGAATATAGTGGCAAACTTTATGCCTCTAAATTGTAATGCATTAGCATTTCTTCATGTCTGTCAGACTCTTAAATGTGCACCTGACAGCATCTAGATTAGATTTGTTCTCTGAAAGGTAGTGCCTTAAATTTGTTCTCTGAGAGGTAATGCCTTAAATTCCTTAATGAAAGGAGTTTATTCCGTTCTGGAAGACTGATGAATTCCTTTATGTTTTGGAGCAATACAGGAGATTACAGACCCTCTAAGAAATGCTTTAACAGCAATTTTCTAGCGTAAAAAAGGGTAGCTGTCACTAATGCTTTTTGTCTCAGTAAGTAGTTAAAAATAATTTTGTAAACAAATCATGAAATAGGGGTCATTTTTGTCCTTTAGATCTTCTCTCTCCAGAGGTGGAACTTCAACAGAAGCAGTCAGAGCTGCAGCACAAGAGGAAGTGCAAAAACTGCCAGTATCAGCACAACACCTGCTGGCATTCTACAAGTGTTCTAGGAGTACCTGTTAGAAGAAAATACTCCAGGGGCAGCAAAAGCATAGTCAAAGGGAAGAACAGAGTTTATTGCTACTCTTGTTAGCCTTAGGACTGAAAGTAGAACTTTGGTATACTTTAAACTAGGATTTCTACATTGACTTGACTGGTGGTACAGGACCTCTGACCCAGCTACAACCGGACTCCTTGGGAACCAGAAGCAATGATAAACTATAACAGATGGGGATAAACTGGACCAAGTAGCCAGTATGGGCAACTGTGAAGCTGCTGGAAAATGTGCCCATCTTTTTATAACTCACATTAGACTGAAGCACAGACTTCCAAGTTTGCACTACATACATTCAGAATTCAGGTTTTTATCTCAAGTAATCGCCTACTCATAAAAAGACAAGGGTCTTAGCTGTGACAGTTTCGTAGCATCTACAATATTTTGCCTCTGGAACACGGGACTGACCTTGGTCCACATGTATTCTGAAACATATTCTGAAACTGGATGCTTTCTGCTTGTCATGGTAACCAGATGTATTAACATTTCTTGGGAAATAACAGTGAGCAGCTTTAAGTAAAGAGTTTGATTTTTGTGTTAGTGCCAAGTTAAAGTGAATATATTGTATACATAATGATCTCCTCTCTAGTATTAGCTACAACCGATACTTCACGCAATAGTGGAAAAGGAGTTGAGAGAAAAGGTTAATGCTTTCTTTAACAAATATTTTATGGGGGTTTGTTTGTTTCTGTTGAGCTTGGTTTTTAGTTTTACATTACCTTGTTGCAAAATTGAGTGGATATTTTATATACTACACAAAAACATATTAAAACTACTTTTGGCAGCTATGTCCTATGATAAAGATTATTTTGAATCCCAGAAGGGAAACAAATTGTTCTGTGGTAACAGATATAGTAATTCATGAACTATGTCAGGGTTCATGTCAAGTAAAAAAAATTGCTAACAGATGAAAAGAGAAATTTCACCTTAAAATGAAAATGTGTAATCCTAACTCCCATCTAATAGGAGTTTGTTCATAACCAGAAATCTAGATCTTCCAACAATCAGAAGAGCAGCTGAATAGTCCTAAACCTTGTTCACTGGCTTCCAGGCAGTTGTCACACCGTAATCTATCAGAGAAAAACACTATGAGCTCTGAATAAGCCAGTCAATAAATACACAACCAGAATGGCAAGAGTATACTTATTCTCACTTCACCACCCTTCATATGTACTTCATTCAACAATACTTATGTAAATGCTGGCTTTAAAATGAATTCTTAAAATCATACTGAAAAAATTGAAATGGGCTGTATTTTGTGTTGCCCTCTTATTATTATTGTGAGCCATATCCACCATCTGTCACAAATGCAATACCGAGCAAGCCAATACCATCCTAAGATCACAAAAACTGATTTTCAATATCCATCTAAGAAAAGAAATAGAACAGCAAAAACCAATCATAACTTGTTACTGAATATGAAACATCCCATCCATGTTAAAATCCAGCTCTGAGCTGGATATAGGAACTGATGATGTGATGATTATAGTATCAATAACAACTGCAACTTAAACTGGGTATCACTTGACAAAGAATCTAAAAATGCTAAAGAAATTACACGGGAGAAAGAAAGCTAAAAAATGTACACTAGTCTATGGGATAAATTTACTTAAATAATTTGCAGCTCTAAGGCTAAATGGAGCACATTTCTTTAATATAAAAAATAAAATGAGATTTTTGTGCCTTTTCTCTACCTTTTAGAGTAAATATCAGATAATATTTGTACACTTCTTTTTTGTCTCATAACACCAGACATGGGGTACACAGGACACATGCTTAATTTTATGAGTTTTTAAAAACTTAAGATTGAAGGAAAACATTCCTAAATGCTTGCATCTCAGAGAGTTCTTGATTTCAGAATACCCTTCTTTTATAAATAAATAAATAAACAAATAAACAAACAAACAAAAAACATATGTATTTATTTATATTTTCACTTTATCTTTCACATTGTTCTGCTATAAAGTGATGCATCTGTCTTTTGTCATATTGGAATTTATACGCTGTCAGCTCAGTCTTAATTAGTTTTATTTTGGTTGTGGTTATACTGTGAACAAAGTTCCTCTTCCTGGTTGCTAGCACCGCTATGTACATATCCAAATGTTGAATTTAATATGACCAAAGTCTGGTTGAGTCTAGTTGCATCATTGGTACTCTAGACAGAAACTCTAGTCCTTGTGATAGTCAGAAATACACAAAGCAAATGGCCAGTCCATCACAATATTTCTCCACAACTGCCAAGCATTTTCAAGCTTCCAGGAATCTGGTTTAAAGTTTGCACCTTAAGGGATAAAAAACAATGAAAGGAAACAGATAAAATCTTAGCAAAATGGTTTCTAACCCAAATATACTTACTTGATAGAGCACAAAACAATACATATTGTTTTGTGATTAGATATGTTAATGCATTGATATATTTACAGCTCTGTCTGGTCTGTATAGCAGACCAGTTTCCAATGATCTGTATCTCTGCAGTCCCCCATCTGGCAAATGAAGCCTTATTAGGGGGTAACATTTCTTGTCATAGAACAGTTTTGTTGGATACATAGCTTCGTCAAGGATGACTATTTTATCAGCAGAGGGCAGAAAGGTTCAGCAAAATAATAGCAGGAGATGGTGAAGTTGATGTCAGTTTAATTTAGATATTATTTGTGACAAAACAGTAACATTGTGTAGTAAGTAACATAAATCAATGACTAACAAGATGGGGGTTTTTGCTGCATTGTAGTGGGTGGACATACTCAATCTACTCTGACTTAAAACATTGGGTTACCACACACTGCTCTCAGGTAGCTCATCTGTTTCTGAGATGGGGATGCTCCATTTCCAGCTCTACAATGTAACATTATCATCACCACAGATACACTGAGAATTTGTTTGCTTAAAGACTGCCATAGCTTCTACTGTTGAAAGTCCTAAATTATACTAAAATATCATAATTTAATTAAAATTTTGCTTTTGAAGATTCCAGGATAGCCTTTTCCAGAAAAAAAAATTTTTTTGCTGAAAATTGAGGTTGGGAACTCTGCCGGTGTTGGGATACTAATGCAGCTGTGCTGGCAAAGCAGATCTTCAGTGATCACCTAGACCTGAGCTTTCCACCACTGCCCTGGAAAAAGTGGTTGTCTGAAAAGTTCTTTTATCTCATACACTTTGATTTAGAACACTTACACATTATTGAAATCAGAGACCAGATTAATTTCAAGGGGTGTTTAACAAAATCCATCTGGACATTCCTATTTCATTATATAGCAATTAATTTGACATATCATTCCAGATAACTTGAAAATGAAGGAAAATTTTGTTTGGTTTGCATTCTTCTTTTTCTTTTTGGATCATGGGTGGGGAAGAGGAGAAGAAGAAATTATGTTGAAAACCTGTGTTAGCTAAGGTGATTAGTTCTTACATGCATATGAATGTCATAGTTAGTGATATATTCCTGAAATACTGACATTCCTACCTTTCTACAGAAAATATATCTTTTTACAGAAGAAGAAAGAGAAGTCTTTATTGGAGCTACATCTATGTGTCTTCAATTTCTTTATCTCCTGGATCTGAACAAAATTGAAGTGTCATATTTCATCAAGAGAAAAATGTCGGACAATCTGAAAAATACTCAGCCTTTTTTTATTGCCTTTCTATTCTTTTATTATAAAAGAAAAAAAATTAAATACCTGGCAAATACGTCAGTTAACCTCCAACAAGTAAGTCTGCTTTCTCACAGATAAAGCAAAATTGCTATGCAGGGCTTCTGCTAGTAAACTGCATGTTCTCCGGTATTCACTTCTGTACTAAAAAAATGCTTCTACAAATCTGTTGATCTGGTGAGTGGCCAGTACGAGTGGATGTAGCAAACCTAATCACAAAAAAAAAAATTGAACTGTTTGGTTATGACAAGATGAATCTGCTAAACCACCAAACAAACCCACCACACCAACAGAGGAGTCACAGAACACGCAAGATTCTACAGAGCCACTGTTCTTTCGCAGGGACAGCAACAAGGGTGGTGTGCCCTCCCTCACCAATAGTGAGCTATTTCTCATCAACCACAATGACAGCTTTTATACCATGAGAACCTAATTTGCTCTAGTCACCATGCTGTTTATATCAGCCCCAATTTAATCACATCATCTGCTCATTAAACATCCAAAGACTTGAAAATTTGTGTGTGAGAGGCTTTTAAGCCTCAGTCTTGTTTTCAAAATTGATTTAGTTATTTGAAATCGAGTTCCTTTGGCATGAAATGAGAGAAGGCAGGACAGACATGAAATAGTGAGAGGAAAATACGAACAACTGTCTGAAAGTTTGGTGTCATATTTCATCATGCTTTTTAAAAAATAAGTGGGATATTCTGTCCTGATGATAGGATTTGTGAGTTTAGAGATGGAATGAACCCTAAAAATTCATTATACTCCTTGTTTCTACTAAAATAGGTTCCCCGGGTTCCTGTCAAAAACATTATGTGTTTTTCTTTCCCAAATAGGATATGCAGGTATTATACATTTTAGAAACTACAATTAGATTCACCTCCGGTTCTCCCAGTTTGATATGTTAATATGTGTATTTCTCAGGTAGGACACCTCTTTACCCTATTTGTTTTCAAATACTTTTGTTTGTGCACACACATAAAAGACTGAAACAATTAAAAGTAGAATAAATATGTCTACCTGAAATCTGTGTCCATAAATATGTCTACCTGCTATTGTTATCCAACCACACTTCTCTGCATAGTGTTTGCTACTCCTCCAGCTCACTCACTGCTGTATAGTGTGAATAAATACAAAGATAATGGTCTATCATGGCAGAAAATTATGAGTACAGAAGAATTACTTTGAGGCAGACACTGGTGGGATAAACCATCCATGTTTGGTTGTGTAAGTGATTTTTGTTGTGCCAAGGAACAATCACTCTCTCAGTTAACATGGGAAGTCCAAAACAATACTGGCAGCTGCCATATAAAAGCAGAAAATTTGAATGGTTTTCTCTGCCTAATTATGAAGCCTATACATTTTCCAGTGTATTTCTATGCACTATAGACATTCATCAACATATCTACTTTTTTTTTCCAAATTCCTTTATCTTCATAGGGTATTTTATTCAGCCCTAGAATAAGAACCTGTGATGAACAGCAGCACTACTTTCTGGATGTACTAATCTGCTGGCTACAGAAGAAATCCAGATAAATAGGTCAAGCTAGACGCTTAAATTCTATACAGCTGCTACGCAAAAGAGATTGGAATTCTAAAGGATTTATACATGTTTTTCCTCCTTTTACATTTGGTACACAGATACACTTGGTACCTGTCATAATCAATACAAGACACTGAGAAAAGAGTGAGCTAAATATTATCCCTTTCTGTGCAAAACCAGGATTAGTTGCACAACTGAGGTGCCAGTCAGTAGCATCTCTGTAGAATCAATGAAATAATTTAAAGCAATTTTCTTCTACAAGTTAAGTGAAAGTATAACTCACAGCTCCTTGTTCTTGATCATATTGTCCAGAAAAATAGTAAGCATGGACTTATTTTCAAAACCTAAGATGTGACTGCATAGCATTAAGCATTAAAAAACACTGTTGAAAAATGAGAGATAAATAAGCTCAGCTATATCAGTGGAACTGCTCATTTGAGCAGTTACTTGCAGATCAGTAACTGTTATAATTCTAATCAATTTCTGAGCTATTTCATACCTTTTATCTTGCCCAGACTGTCTAAATATATACACGCAGATAAAGACTTTACAAAATGAAGTAGAAGCCTGAATGTATAATGATTGGCCCACAATAATTTTTAAATCTGCAATTTTTCAATCCTCAGTGATGCTAATGGGATTTTTTAGACTGACAAACCAAGCAAAACTGAGAAATAAACTGGTCCAAATTCGATGGTGCTTGCTCTGTTGTCATTGCCTTGGCCTCTCACACAGTCGCTCTTTCATTCTCCCTTCTTAACAGGATGGGGGTTGAAAATAAGATGGAAAAAAGCTCATGGGTTAAGATAAAGAAATGGAGATCCTTTACCAATTGCCATCTTGGGCAAAACAGGCTCAACTTAGGGAGTACTAATTTATGAATATTGACAATTAAAATGGATTTGAATGGTAAGAAACAAAGACAAAAGCTAAAACTCCTTTCATTCACTCTCTCACTTTTCCTCAAACCTAACTCCTTCTTTCTGGTTTCTTCTATTGAAGAACGCAGAGGGGTGGGGAGTCAGAGTTGAGGTCAGTCCGTAACAATTCTTCCCTGCTACTCCTTCCCCCTTATACTTTTCCCCTGTTCCTGAGTGGGTCCCCTCCCTGAGCACCAGCTTCTTTCATGAAATATTCACCTTCTACTCCAGTGCGGTCCTCTCTGGGCTACAGGGGACAAACTGCTTTAACATGATCCTCTCAGGCTGCAGGAGAATCTGTGCCCTGGGGTCTGGAGCACCTCTTCTCTCTCCTTCACCAACCTTGGTGAATGCAGGGCTGTTTCTCATAGTCGTTTTCCTCACTCATTTCTCTCTTGTGCAGTGTTTTGCCATCTCTTTAACGTGTTTTCCCAGAGGCACCAGCATCTTGGCAGAGGGGCTTAGCTGTGCCTTGTAGTTTTGTTGGAGAAGGCTGCAAACAGATGTGTTTGGCACTGGACAGCCCCAGTTCCTGCCAATACATGGGCACCTACATCAGGTACAGGAACGTAATTCCACTATTCCTACTCCTTGCAATAGGAATGTAAAATGATGGAAATCTGTAGCAGGAGAAAGAATTTTGAAAGAACGTCTTAGTGTTGCTGCCAACAACTCATATGAGACAGACTAAATGCACAAACTTTCTTCCTCTAGGAAAGGTTTTAGTTATAGTAACTCTTTTACTCTTTAAGCCAAAAATTACGACTCCTAACAAGCACAGATATGAATACTGTGTCTCTCCACATGTATAATCATACATAATCTTTTCCCTTGCATTTCTTAATGCTGTGGTAATACAGCATTGGAAATATGTGACTATCAATCATTCCTCCTTCGGCTACACTGGAGGTTCCCAAACTTCAGCTGGCTTCCAAAAACTATTATTGGATGTGCTAGAAACAAATAGATCATGCATGTAAAGGAGTTCCAAGATCAATTTCCAGAAATTAGGGTATACTGCTATGATGTCATGTTGCACTGCTAAAGACCTTAGAGGTCGCTCCTAAAAGTTCTTCTGCAGAAAGGAAGAAAAATACAGAAATCAACATGGGAAAATGTGATGGAATAGGTTGCCCCTGTAGATCCTTGTCCCAAGCATGAAAATTCTATGCCATTCTATTGAGAATTAATGTTTTCTGCCTGACTTGCACATATGAATATGAAGACATACTTACTGATGAGATACAAACAAATGGTAGCCAGAGAGATGTAATTTCCAAAGTATGGCGACCAATAAAACATCTTGTAGATTGTCAAAGGTCTTTCCTTGTGTAGCACATCAGGATTTATCACGTGCAATATTACAATGTGAAGCATGCAAAATTTCATTGAAAGAGAGGCTACATCACCATATAACAAAAAGATATGTAAGTATCAGTATAAATAATACAAGAAAAAGAGTCCTTTTACCTCTTGTAACCAAGAAGTAACTAATTCAAAATTGTTTGAATGATTATTTATTATTTTTGGGATATGCCACTGTGACTGCAAAAAAAGCTGTTAGCAGGGAAACCTTCTAACTTTCCCAGCACTGCTGTGAGAGTTCTCTCCTTCTCTCTTTTCCCAAGCAAAACTATTAGAAACAATTCTAAGAGTTTTGTAAACTGTGGTGCAGCTGTGCCTTTGTTTTGAATTGTTATAGAGATATTTTAGGATGAATGTTTTGAAGAATTGACCAATGGGTTTGGTAGGTGGCTAAGCTCGAGGTCCAGTTACCTCCTGCCGTCTCTGTGAACATCAGAAGCAAGCTACATTCATAGAGCCATTCTGTATGTTCATAAATAGTTCATTTGCTTTGCCTTATTCACCTGGACATGTCGTTGTTAATGAGACACTGCGACATGCCACCATCTCAAGAGTACCCTATCAACTGCTATCAATGTATTTTGAGCAGTTTATGTGTAAAAAGTGCAGATTTCTTTGGTTCTAATTTTCATCTTAAAACGGTGTTGTCACTGTCCTTCATATTTCAGTGAATGAAAGTATTTAATCCATTGATACAAGTATAATATGCTCTTTTTCCACTGTTACAAAGCAGACAACTTATTACACTTATTGTAATAAGACAACTTATTACACATATTTGGTTTGTATTCTCAAATGAAAGATATTCCTTAGAGTCACTTGTCACTGTAAAATGCCTGAATCTGAATGAGATGAGGAAGCAAAACATAAAGAAAAAGACATAATAGTGAAGTACCATCACAAGCATATTTCAGCAGTCTAGAAAGGAAGACAAGCAAGCAGAAGGAGTCTGACAACACTGCAGTGACTCATCCAGCTCTTTCTCTTTTGGGCATATGAAAAGTTCAAGTATAAGTCATCTTTCAAAGCTTATTTTGAATAGTCCACAACTCTTACCACTACAAGATAGAAGCCTATGCACAGAAAAGAAAGGCTGGGAAAGATAAAAAAGATGCTCCAGTTACAGAATTCATTCAGCATCAGTTACTGTTACGATTTAGTAGCTTAAGGTCATGAAGAAGTTTCCTTTGAATTATATTATATCAACATCTAATTCGTGAGAATGATGAAAAATATGATCTAATTTGATAAGGAAAAGTTACTTTATATCTTCAGGCAGAAATACAGATCTGTTATCAACAACTATAAACACTCAAAGCACCTAAAATAGTCTGAATGCTAATTCGCTAGTAAGCACTTCAAATAACTGAGCTATTTTAAACCGTATTGTCCAATTAGCTTTTCTTACCAGTAAGATGTGTGATTCTTCTTTAAATATTCATTGTTTTAAACAGAAAGGTGCATTTAAGTAACACAAAATGTATTCCACTGACCAGTTAATTACTCAGGTGATGCAAAACATATAAAGAAATAAAGGTAAATATTATACAAGAGTATTATTTTAGTCTTTCTCCTTATAATGATAACATTCAAATCTCAAGAGTGTATCTGTAATTATCAAATAATAGAGGCAAGAAACTATGTGAGATATGGGATTTTAACAGAATTTAGATTTGTTATCCCATGCCAGGTCTTAAACTCTGTGTTGTGGTTTGAACCTGAGTTGATTGACAAAGTTTTGGGCCAATTGCTTCTCGCAATTTTGCATATAAAAAGCAGCACAGGTGTGGGAAATTGGGGCCGTCTTTTTCCAGTTATTTCACCGGAGGGGTGGGAAAGCCAGCCCGGCTGGGCCCCTGCTGGGCTGGGCCGGGCCGGGGTCGCTGTGCCCCCTCCCCGGTGCCGAGGCACTGTGGGGAAAACTCCCTCAAAACCCCAGGCAGTTAAGAGACACCAAAA